>JAKUCM010007443.1:0-40881 GCA_023374145.1 Lepidium sativum | reverse complement strand
ATCATAAAACTTCATCACTGATGCTATGTGGATCAGACAAGCAAGCAACACTATGTTATTACCTGAATTATGCCTTTAATCCTCCAAACTCCACGAGTGTAAATGACGATTTGTGAATCATCCGGGTTAAGTTCCTTAACCTCTTTTCTCACTTCTTCAACAGCAACATTATGATCAGTAGATAATCGTTCAGCAACTGCATCCTTTTTTTTATCACTCCCAGAAACAACACTCCCAAGAACAGCTCTGGAGTCCCCGAGATTCGCAACATACAGTGTGTCATTAGAAATGGCACCAACAAGACAACAAGATCCTACAGTAGCCATTTGCGGTTTCATCGGGAGAGATCGTTTAACCATATGACAAAACTCCTCTTCTGTTTCTTTGAAGGCCTTTTTAATAACATCTACAGATAGTCCTCCATGTTCCCTAGCAAATTCTGCAACCATAAAACATTCATGTTTAATTCCCTAACAAGACCATAATCAATGAATCTGTTCACCAATAACTCAAGTTTACAAAAGTCATTAAGAAGAATACAAAATCAACTCAAGAACAAAATCATAAAACTAAAAAACCTGAATTTAAGAAGCAAAGAAGATTGATCAAACAGACGAGTATTAAACATCACAATAAGATCACAAAGACCAGAATTTTGTAGCAAATATCGAATCCCAATTTGATCTCATAATTTTGAATCATCAAGACCGCAGTCAAAAGGGTCAAAAGAAGTGAGCACCTCAAAAAAAAAATTAAAAACAAAAACCTAAGACTCAGTTTTGAGAAGAAAAAGTCGAAGTATTACTGTGCATATAAGGAAAAAGATGCCTGTTAACGAATCTAGAAGCTTCAGGACCGCCATGGCCATCGTAGACACCGACATAAGTAGCAGAAGAAGAAGTGAAGACCTGACTCTGATCCTCAAGCCTAGAATTGGCTTGAACCACCGCAATCGAATAATCTCCACCGGCATGAGATTTCAATTCCGATTGCCAAAGTAACCCATCACCACTGGCTCTGCTTCCCAAACACCGTTCAAGAGGCCGTGCTAAAGCTCGCAACATCACTACTTACTTAGGGTTTTTCTCTACAAACAGATTACAAGTATAGACTACAAAAAGAAAATTATGGATTCGACTGGAAAGAAATCAAAGAGAATTTTGATTTTGATAATCAAAGAAAATTTGTGATCCGTTCGTTTTTATGATGTGATCGGTTTTAAGGGATTGTGTGTCGGGTTGGTAAAAGAATACCGCGTGAAGAAGAAGAATATGAGAAGATGACTTAATGCCGTTCCTTATTTACTAACGTAGACTACGCGTCGTTTTTCTTTTTGCTTTAAAAGCTTTGTCGTAATTTTATAAACCATATAATGTTCACTTTATATACATGCAATTTTTTCAACGCGTTGTTTTCTTTTAATTAGCCATTGTTGTATATTTTTATAAAAAATATATCTAATATCAACAGCTACTTTTATCTTTTTTATAAATAAATAAAAAGTTGATATAAAAATATTTATATTTGTATGAAAACCGTCAACGTGTTCATATATTATTTACTAAAAAGAATGTTTCAATCACATTATTAGGTCAAATATCATATGGCTAAGAATACAAAAATATAAAACTTAACAGAATCGCATAGTTGAATCAATACAACTTACAAGTGGTAATAAGTAAGTATTTAATTAAATTAAGACAATTAATATTGTGATAAGATAATGGATAAAGTTGTAGCTAACGTAGAGCTGATATACTTGCTTATCAACAAAGAAAAATGGATAATGACTGACTTCAATTTATGGCTAAACTCTAATTTATTCATCACGGTTTAACAAAAATATATTTCGTGGTCAAACTTCATGTGACTTGTTAATATTAGAGATTTTATACCTTATTTTAATTACAAGTTGGGTATTTTATTTGGTTATTAAGGAAATTGACGTGGATTAAGACCTTTTGATGATAAGATATGCGAAGGTAACAAATAGGAACATATTGGACCAAGTTGTCGGATTCTTTTGACTAATATTTGTTTACTTTACAATAGTCGTTTGTTGGATGTGAACAAGTGAACATTTTCAGATTACCTTTATGTATATTGACGCATGTGTGTTTCAAATTGCGTATTTAATAAAAATATTTTTTTTATTGTAATACAATCACGCATCACGGAAAGTGTTATGTATTGTTTTGGTTTTTTTATAAAGTTTTATGCTAAAAGTTTGCATTTTATTTAAAAATCGGAGTTAATAGGTTATATAACTATTTTATACTTACTCTTTAATTTTTGAATTATGTTTAACAATATATCAATCGATTTTTTTTGACAATATACAAATCTGCTATTACAATTTTGAAAAACTCTAATCTATGTAACTGTAATTTCTTTCTGAAATTTTGCTTAAATTTTTTATTACATATCACTCACTTTAAATGTATCATTACTTCTAGATTGCAAAATCTTGGATCCAGATTTCTGGAATTCAATGGAACTTGTGAATTAATTGCAGGATTTATGCAAACTTTGCACAAAATACAAAATCCATGCAATATTTTAGTTAAAGTAAAGTTTAAATATATTATCACACTCTTATTCGACGGGTAGAATGTCTGCTTTATAATTTAAAATTCAGAAAATGTACGAAAGAACAAAACTATTAAAAGAAGAACTAAATCTGAAGAACTCATCTTAGGATGCAACGAAAGCCAACCACTTCTCGGTCTGTTTCAATAGCATCATCACCGTCTCACAATCCATTCAAATTTCTACCTCTCTGATTTATAGCTCATGAAGAGACTCCATTCTCTATAGAACCGCCTTCACCTCTGCATGAAGGGCCAATATACATTGGTTAACTTGGCGAGTACTCATAAGCTCTCCTCCCACTAAACCTAGAAAACAGAACCAACCTAAACCTGAATGACAGTCAATATTCTTCTAGGAAGTGACTCATTATTTCAAGATCGTAAAGAGTTAATGATTTTATATTTCGGTCGAAATAAATTATTGGCTTTAGTCTAAAGCTAATTTTTTTTCTCTCTTTTTCTTTTATTATCAATTAATTAAATCAATAAATTTTTATCGTATCTCAAATTTCATCAAAATCCTAACTTAATATTCTTAAGTTGAACTGAAATTAAAACACCATAAAACAAAGATTTAACTATTTGACTAAATATAGTTTCTACTAAATTATCATTTTATCCGGATATTATACAACAGTTGTTCCCTAATGTGTTCTAACTTTCTTCAATTTGACCTAATAGTGAATTACGCCTATTGTCCAAATATTCTGTCCTTTATTTTATTTCTGTTTTTTTTTTGTCAACGGCAGATTAATTAGACTACAATTGACCGGTTCAATAGTCAAATTCCTACATAATGTAAGCGAGGGACTCAATCATTATTTGTGCAAATGAAGTACCTTAAATAAACTTAAGGCCGACCACTAAACTAATAACCATTTGCATTTTATTTTCGATTTAATATTCAAAAACATAATTCGAGAATCCAAATGTTTTCATAATAAACAAGCTGACAAAACCAATCATTTCCACTCGCCTCTAGATCGCCATTAATTTATTCATGTTAAGAGTTTTACACAGAATATAGCTGATTCTCTAAATTTTTTTTTATATCAACTAACCTACTAGCTTTAAATCTCGCTCCTACTATTACAGATAAGAGATTCGATCTATGATGTCTTAAAGATTTGTAAAATGACTACAACATTAAGCCACTTGTCATCGGCTTATCTAAATTTTCTTAGACTCCAAAATTTTTTATTAATAAGTTGGGACTATTAATAATGAATTCAAGGTTCAAAGTATACAATTAAATCCAATATAAATTAATAATATTGAGAGTATACTAAAATAATATATTTTTATTAATTTATAGATATACTAACTGAACCAAAAATTTAATTTAAGATCATAAAATTATATTATTTTATAGAATATTTTATTGTATATTAGTTTATAGAATATTAATTTTAAAAAGTTATACGATAAATATTTTAGTTTAGTATTTTCGAGATTTTCTATTTCAGGTTCTTTTGGGATGAAATATTTCTGATTTTGTTTTTTTGTCATCTATCAACTTATGTATTATACTCTGATTTTAATAATATACGAATCTGTTCCTACCTAAAATTTGAGTCTATGGTTGTTAAAATATACTTCTAACGTAACCGAGTTTTAAATGAAATTAAACTCCAACCTTAAAGCCGAGGATATGTGACCCAGTAGTGTAGTTACTTTACAAATCTTTATGACACCAGAGATCGAACCCCCTACAATTCTAAGAGTGAGATTTAAAAGCTTAGTTGACAAAAAAAAACTCCAACCTTAAAAGACAATTGGGCCCATTGTTGATTTGTTAATTCTTAACCAGTAAAGGAGATTAATAATTGGTCAACGAGACTCGATCTCTTATTTTTAATTCATATTTAATTGATACTTGAGAAGCTTCATTCGATCGCCAGGAAATGCGTCACGACTCTTGCGATTCGTTAAGTTGACGAAGATTCATCGGAAACCTTTATAGATCGGACGGAAGCAAGCTCGATGAAGAGCAGATTAAAGAGTTACAAGAGGAAGAAGCTAGGGTTAGCTACAGTTATCGTCTTCTGTGCTCTCTGTTTCCTTATTGGTTTCTACGTTTCCTCTCTACTCGCTCAGGTGTGGAAACTCGCTGATTTTAAGTCCGTGATCTTCAGGTTTTGGTTTTTAGACTAATCGTGGGTTCTTATGTTTGGGAGTAGAATGTCCCTAAATTTAAACCCAGGTTGAGAATGTTGGATATAGAGAAAAATGGAGAAAATGATGCTTCGATGCCTCATGGTGTTACTGGAGAGGAATCTGTCGGATCGATCCCGTTTCAGGTATTGGTTTGTTGCAAATTTTAGATGATTTTAATTAATTAGGGCAAAGTTGTGCTTTTGATCGATGTGTCTGACTATGAGTATGAGATTATTGGTTTTTCTAGAAATTCTTTAGTTGAGGCAAGTAATTTTGAATAATGGCAGGTACTTAGTTGGAGACCTAGGGCTATATATTTCCCCAATTTTGCATCTGCAGAACAATGCCAAGCTATTATTGAGAGGGCAAAGATTAATTTGAAACCTTCTGCTCTTGCTCTCCGGAAAGGAGAAACTGCTGAGAACACTAAAGGCACTAGAACAAGGTCTTTTTCTTCCATTTTTTTGTGGCATTGTCTTCAATTAGATATGCATCAGTAGACTAAGTGTTCTTTGCTTGGTTTGTTGTTACAGCTCAGGAACTTTTGTCAGTGCTTCAGAAGAGAATACCGGTGCTCTGGAATTTGTTGAAAAGAAAATTGCTAGAGCTACTATGATCCCAAGGAGTCACGGAGAGGTTTGATTTTGTACTTCCCTGTCCCGTATGAATCATAGAACTTGACATATTGCTTTGATTACCATGAAAAGTGGCATTTACACCAATTTAGGCATTGATTAATATTTCTTTGTGGCGTTTGGTTAGGTGCTTATCACCCACTTTACTTGTATTGATATATCTAGATTGCAAGATCTTGGATATTTCTGAAATCAACAGCATTTAGTGTCGACATCTTGTTGCAAAATAGTGGTGATTTTTAAAAGAAGTTAACAAGAGATTCTGATGTTTTGGCAGTCATTCAATATTTTAAGGTATGAACTTGGCCAAAAGTATGATTCCCACTACGATGTTTTCAATCCAGCAGAGTACGGACCACAATCAAGCCAAAGGGTAAAATCCTTAACCTGTCATATTCATAGCTTTCTTAAGAACCTGGAACCTCATTTTGCTTTTACACAGATTGCTTCCTTCCTACTGTACTTATCTGACGTAGAAGAAGGTGGTGAAACCATGTTCCCATTTGAGGTCAGTTTATAATATAACATTGCATACTTGACACAACTCAAGCCCTATTTTAGTTAAGTTTTAATCTCAATTCAAATGCTCTTGAATTAACAGGACGGTTCTAACATGGGCACTGGATATGATTACAAGCAATGTATTGGGTTGAAAGTAAAGCCTAGGAAAGGAGATGGTCTTCTATTTTATTCTGTGTATCCAAATGGAACAATTGATCAGGTAAATAGAGTTCGAATAATTTTCTTCTCTTGACTCCAATCTCTTGGATTAGCTTGCACTGCTACTGGTAAGTTCATGCTAATAGTAGCTGTGTTTCCCTATGGTTTCAATGCTTATGCAGACTTCGCTTCATGGGAGTTGCCCGGTGACCAAAGGAGAGAAATGGGTAGCGACCAAATGGATCAGAGACCAAGACCAGGACGAATAAGTTAGTTTTAACATCACATATCTCACAGCTTCTCATCTTTTTGTCTGAAAATCTGCTGCTGGATGATACATCGTGTACAGTTCTTGGCCAAACCAATGTAACTATTGAGTTTTTCATGTAATGTGAATGATACAAAAATCTAAACCTTGATAAAAGAATAGACTGTTGCTTGATATTTCACTAAAAGGAATATACACATCATTTATCACATCTAAAACACTAATGGCAGATTTCAAAACAGATTGCGTTTTGTGATGCGATTAGTGATCAATTTGATATCTTCCAAAATCGCCGACGTAAAAAAGAAAGGAGGAAGAATTTTCCAAAATTAATCGATCGACATGGTTTTGACTACATAATAAAATAAGAGTTCATAAAAAGTAGCTCAAACTCGGGAACATGGGACACGACTGTAACACGTGGCTCGTATTAAAGGTACTGTGTAATGTTATACGTGTCAGAAATGATGACGTCGACACTGACCAATATGAGTATGACTTTTAGACAAACCCTAGAGTTCACTTCAGACAAGAAAATAGTTTGGGGACGTTTGGTTTTTGACCATCTAACTTTTCATGTCACGCGCTTTGAAAGCTGAGATATTCACACGCGACTACATGAAGGGTACAAGGCGCGAGTAGAACAACATATACATATACTCGCGAAACTAGTTTCTTTTTTTTTTAGTATATAAAAGAAAACAGAGCTCTGTTTTTTCTACACCGCCGTTATATAAAAGACAGTTCTCCTGAACCTCCGAAACTGTCGGAACCATCGTAAGAAAATGTCCGGTGCATTATTTAGAAACGCTGCCTCCGACGGTGCTCGGATCTTACGGTTACAGAGAACAACGACGACGAATTCTTTTCGAAAGCTTGATCCTTTAGGAGGAGATATTCGGCGATTGCAGTCAAGGCCTTATTATTTTCGTACGTCTCAGTTTCAAGGGAAACCAAAGGAAAATGGATTCTCTTCTTCTCCTTGTTTATTCTCTGGTTTTTGTTCTTCCTCTTCCTCGTCTTCTTCGACGGTTTCTGCAGCAGGATTCATTGGATGGTATTTAGGTATGGTTAAATCACGACCGGTTTTCACCAAATCCGTCACGTCTTCGCTTATTTACATAGCCGCTGATTTATCTTCTCAGGTAATTTTATTAATCCAAATCACAAGCTGTGAAAGTTTCCTTTTTTTTGTTATCTCTCACAAAGTTTCTTTCTTTGTGGTTGTTTGATGTTCTGTGATGAGTTTCTTCAAGTTTGGTTGATTTAGTTTCAAATATTTCACTTTGTTTTCTAATAAAACAGTAAACATAGAAGTGAGTATGTGTCTCCATGGTGCTTAGAGATTATTAGTAATGTGTGTCTGCAACACAAATTTTTTGAAGTATAATCATTAAGTGAATGTGAGATTGAGTTGTTGTATATGCTTGTGTTTCCTTGTCGATAAATATGACTCAAGAGTTATTAGTGTTTGGATCTTACAACAGACAATTCCGCAAGATTCAGTGGAGTCTTATGATTTTGTAAGAACAACAAGGATGGCAGGATATGGGTTACTAATCTTGGGTCCTACACTTCATTATTGGTTCAATCTCATGTCAAGACTCTTCCCAAAACGAGATTTGATTACCACGTTTAAGAAAATGGCTATGGGACAGACTGTCTACGGCCCTGCCATGAACGTTGTCTTCTTCTCGTCGAATGCAGCCCTACAGGGTAAGCTTTGAAGTGTGCTTGGAATGAGGACAAATATGATGTAACTGTTGACACTGCCTTATGGATTATACAGCAGTCTGTTTGGTTTTACAATCTTTCTCGAAATGGCCTCTAAGTAGTTAGGATTGTTGTTAGATTTGATCAAGGCTTGGTTTTGATTATGTTTATTTCAGGTGAAAATGGTTCAGAGATAGTTGCTAGATTGAAAAGGGATCTGCTTCCCACGATGCTAAATGGTGTCATGTATTGGCCTATATGTGATTTTATTACATTCAAGTTCTGCCCAGTTCATTTACAAGTACTGTGGTTACCTTTTGGTTTAAAACAAATCATTTATGTTCTTCATGGCTCAAGTTCGGGTTATAACTCACTGCTGGTTCTTTTTTTGTCTGCAGCCACTTGTGAGCAATTCGTTTTCGTATCTGTGGACGATTTACATAACGTATATGGCAAGCCGTGAGAAGCCAACTGCCATTTCAAGCTAGAAAAGCTCTCCTGCAACGCCTAATTTGCTATACACGTAGAATTTCGGAAAAAAAGCCCAGAAGCTTTGACAAGCAGATCATTCTTCAACATTCTTTGTTTTCTTTCTGTAGATTTCAGAGACTTAAATGTAAAGACTTTGAGTATGCTTAACTATCGTCCCATGTAATATTCAATGAAATGTATGTTCTTAGCTTCTTAGCATCTTTCACCAGACAAATGAAAAGTTCACATAAATCATTTCAATATGTGAAACTAGCTTCTTCATTTCATTGCTTTCATTATTGATTTTGTTACATTAGAGAGTAAACAAGGAAAAATGCATAAGAGAGAATAACAAATCAGCTAAACAAATGGCGTTTACTTCAAAAACCTCTATTTAATCTCATCCTACTATCAGAACTTGTACAAGACAAGCAGACCCACCTTCTCTTTAGAGCTTCTTTCTCTGAAATTCCAACCATCAAACCAAACAAGAAAACTCTTCAGAGACCCAAATTCCAGGAAAGAATTTCAAGTCCAAGCACCCAATTGAGTATAACAAATTGCTATCTATTGCTAAACTATGGCGTTTGTAGCTAAATCTTTACTCGTCTGAAGCACGAGAACAGATCTTCTCCATATGTATCGGCCACTCTTCTCCAAGAATCTGAGGATTCAGTTCCATACTAGCACAAAAATCTGACATGGATATATATGTAAGCCTTCTGGTTTGCTGTGTATACTGGTAATTCATTTCTCTCACTGGTCCATTCCCACTTCGCGTGTTAGCCAAACTCAAACAAGGCTCGATCAGCCTTTTCATAAACACATCCAAACCATTATTAAGAAGACTAACAGAGTCCATAGAAATCTTTAGCCCCTCCTTCTCCAATCTCCTCTCCAACCGATCCCTCAGTGTTCTTGTATGAGGTAGTTCACCACTGCTCTGACAAGTCTCTCGGTTAAAACTAGTGCAGCTTGTAGATACATTGGAAATAGACTTTCTAGTAACTCCATTCCTACGACTCATAGAAACACCAAACGGTGCAGTTACAGGACTTCGGCTCTGAACACTTGGACTTGCTGCAATCTGTTCAACCTCTTCTCCTTCCTCCACAGACGCAACTTCCAAGGGAGGTCTACTTCCTAGAGAAAGCAATTCAGTAGCACTTTGTACCTTGGACAACGACTCTTCGTTTGTTGTAGTAATACTTTGAGGCTTCCCAAGTGGACTTGGACGGTCTTTGAACTTCCTTGACCTACATTTCCGTGTCGAAGGAGAGAGCGCAGAATCCCCATAAAGTGGCTGAATTTGATTCTGCTTCGTATTCCCATTACCAAATCGAATAAAGTTCCCAACTTTCTTCGGAAATCTTGATGGTGGAGATTTGGCAACACTAGCATTCTTGAGAATCGAAGATATTAAACGATTGTGAAGAGGAATTTTTTGTTTACCAATCGTCTTGATACAGAACTTATCGAATTCAGACTTGGTGATTCTCAATGCGAAGAATTTTCCGAGCTGATCGAAGTAACTCTCAGCTCTTTGATTCCCAATCTCCCGGTGAATTAGGGCTTTAATCTCGAAAGTATCTAACCTTGACGAACCTTCTGATCCCATCTTCGACAATCTAGAACTGAATCAAACCCAAAATAGCCACATCGGAAAGTTTCAATTCAAGATCCCAGATTTACATAAATCTTATCTTCGCAACACAAAACCCATTAGGAAAAACCCCAATTCTCAACACATACCTGAATAAGAAAATCAGATTCCGAGAAATCAAACACAGTTAACAAAAATTGAGGTAAAAAAGGCGAAGTAAATTGTAAACTAGGAATAAAGAAATTGAAGTGCGAGAACCAGAATTAAGAGATAAAGCATCGGAATTGAAAGTAATTTCAGAGATAAGAGAGTAACAAAATCAAAGAAGAGATTGAAAGAGACCGAAGCGAGTGGTAATGGGAATCGAAAGAGATGAATACAAAGACAAGATATTACGCAGTCAAACAAAGCAAAAAGGGAATTTTGTTTATTTCTCATTTAATTTCGTGTTTTGGTTCTCCAACTTCTTCGTCCGAGAGACAGAACTAACAACTGACTAGAGTTCAACTTGTTTTCCGTAGAAAAAAGTCAAAAAATGTTTTTTTAAGATTAAAATTTATGAAGTGAAAGTTAATGTATGTTTGTTTGATAAACAGATCTCATATCAATACTTTGCATAGCCAAAGTTGATTAGTTGTTATCTTTGATTCTCATTGTCAATTATATCGACAAACTCTCATATATATATTGGAGAAAACAAGGTAGCTTAAAGATTTAAGATCTCCAAAGAAGCTTCATTGAAGTAGTTCAACACTTATGAAAATTCACTACAATATTTTAAGGTTGCAAAACCCAATCAAATGATTGCTCATCTGTAAGAATAAAAAAGTATCCATCTTCAACGGTACTGCAAAAGCAAAGATAAAGAAAATTACATAATTTAGTGAGAGTATGAGATAAGAAATCCATGGTTTAATTGACATATATCATGAAAACATAGTGTACCTTAATGAATCCGATTTCCTTGGCGTTGCTTCGAAAGCACTGTCTACAGCAGTTAAGACCATACTTCCTGATTATTCCATGCGAGTTTCCACACACACGACTACACAAATCCAACAATTTACAACTTTCTAGTTAGATTCTTCAATGGAGAAATTGTCCCAGAACACCATCTCATAACAAGATTGATCTCAAAACACACCTAAAAACTAGAACTGAATTTTAAAAAACAGGTCAAATGACCAATTTACCTCCGGCGAAATTTCACTAAAACTCGACTCAATCCCTAAAACCCAACCCAATCCCTAAAACCTGACCTAAACCCTAAAACCCGACCCAGTCCCCCTACTAAATACCTAATTTGGGGGTTTTAGGAGATTAGGTCGGATTTTAGGGATTGGGTCGAGTTTTAGCGATTTGGGTCGAAATTTCGCGGAGTAAATTGGTCATTTGACCTATTTTTCGATTTTTTTTTTTATTCAGTTCTATTTTTAGATGAGTTTGTGACCAAAGTGCTCAGCTTTAACTATATGGAAGAGCACAAAACTGCAACTTTTTTTAAAATGATTACAAAACAAAGGTTAAAAGATTGCTAGAAGAACCAATTAAGATGAAATCAAAACATGCTTAATCATTCAAGCAAAAGTTCACAGATTAATCAAAAAACTTATACCATTTATACACTTAAGACTAAGAGATTAAACTAAAACTAACATCGAATTCATTCAGTAATACCAGCACTAGAAGATCAAATTCAGGAGAAAGCAAATCGCAATTAACAAAGCCAGGGCAGAGAAGTACGAAACAGAAACATGCGAGTCGATTAATTTTTCATAACATTACCAAGTGCGAGATCCAGGTCCGTATTTCTTGGGATGCGAGTTCCAGACATTGTCGTGTCCCATGATTTCGACTGATCAGCATGGAAAAAGCTAGAAGACGACGAACGGCAAGGCAAAAAAAAGCCCTCAAATTTTTTTAAAACCCTAAAGTTTATATAAGTGCGACGATTTGAACAAAAAATAAAAACGCAATTTGATTACCAATGGACCAAATAATACAGGCCCAGGCCCAGTATGGAAATAAAATTCGTATTTCGGTTCTAGTACAGGCCTAGGCCCACTATAAAGATAAGATAAAAACTAGCATTTCGGTACTAGTACAGGCCCAGGCCCATTAAAATTTTGGTGAAAAACTGGCATAATTGGCTATGACTTTAAAAAAATTAAAATACCTACAAATTATTATGAAGATACTAAGTATTTATTTTAATATGACACTATATTTTTAATTTAGCTCTGCTATTTGTTATAATAACCTGCAATTTGTTTTTCTCTATTTTGTTATTTATTATTATTATATTTAATATTTTTGTTTTGCTAAATTGAATGAAAATTTGGCCACATATCTACCTAATTTAATCTTGGAAATCACCATATATTTCTTTTTAAATATTAAGTAAAAAACCATATGTGGGGAATATTTTAGTTAAAACTGCCAAATTATTTATGATTAGTTCTTTGCTATTACAAATCTTTTTTAACTTCTTAAGCTGTCAAACTGTAAGAAGTCAAAGTTATGAAAACGACAGAGAAATATATTATGAACAAGGAACAGTCACATACACCACTTTTGGTGTCAAATAATAAAATAAAATGTAAATACAATTAAAAATATATACTGTGAGAATTGTGAATTTGATATAATTTGTGCATATATATATAATTTACTTCATAGTTTGTCAGTGTCTAAATACTATGATATGGAAAATGAAAATGACTTTTCCTGTTTCTAATTTTGTCATTCGAATTTTCTTTTCTTAAGTAGAATTTTATAATTCGATTGAATAAATCTAATTTTTTCTTAGCTGTTTAAACAATAAATATATAAAAAAAATACATTGAACGAATGTCAATTCTAATTTAATTGGTGATAAAACCCCAAAGTCAATGATATTATGACAGGTTAAGAAAACATAATGTCAAAAGTATAGAATATATGGTAAAGAATATCCATTGTGAACCATATTAATTTTTGGTATATGCATGTATTTATGTATTTGAATTTCAGAAGTTAGTCTCATAATTTATCCAAAATATGCTGTCAAGATCCAAAAAAGGTATTTCAAAACAAATTTAAAAGTACTGAAAATAGAAAGACATATATATATATATACATATATATAATATTTTTGTCAAATAATCTCACTCACAATCTATTGCAAAACTAATCACTCTCAGTTATCAAAAATAATGTCAACTCTTTCAGCAGAAGATAATTCTTAAGAACATTCTTCAAAGTAAAATAAATAAAAATCACTCAAACAAAAACTTATAATATATATAAATATGTAATTGTTTAATATGTTGATGGTTAAGTAGGTTGATGGGTCAAATTATAATGAGTTAATATGTTAACCATTTAACCTATCACTTAATAAAAAATTGAATTAAACCAGCTCAATTTTTATTTGAAAGGTAGGAATTTTATTTATTGGTTCATAGTTTTGTTAAACTCACGGGAATCATCCTCATACTCATATTGTTTTTTTGTCAGCTTAATTCATTTATTATAAAATAATATGGAGATCATTTAAGAAATATTGTTTACAAAAAAGTCTATAAAAATCGTATAACATTACGGGTGAAATTTTTTTTTGGTAGTTTAGAAACCTAAAATTCAACGATTAAAAAATGTAAAGAGGCTTTAGAGTCTTGCGAAATCTGTTGATTCATCAATCATTTTCACTAATTTTGAGCACTCTTGATGTAAATGATTCCTATGTGATCTCAAGAGAATTTAGACTTAACATCGTCCATAGTAGTGCTTTGAACTCCTTGTGAAGGGAAGAGAGAGTTGCCTTATCCCTTGCGTTCCTATAACGATTCCATGTAGATCATATATGTGAAACAAACTCATCATAGTTCGGAGAAATATTAAGAGTCTTTGTAAGATTCATCCACGAACCACCTATAACTCGTGAAAACAACAAGATTGATAATAGTCTAATAGTAATATCCCTTTTTGTCGTCTGGTTTTTTGACTAAAGGAACAAAGATTGCTTCCCATCCTCTTGTAGCTGAAATCAAGTGTATATTTTTTCTTTCGTTATTTTAACCAGATATTCTTATTAACAGTTGGATCGGAAAAACTTAATTCATATCTAATTCGCTTAAACTCTTAAACTCCTAATGGTCAAAACTTTTGCTATTTAATATTTTGGAAAATAACAATAACAAAGAACAATTGACATGGAGGATGGAGGATGTAACCGAATTCCGACTATTAAATAAAACGGTATAGTTTTGAAATGTATATGAGCATTGTTGTAAAAATCATATATCTCTGTTCTATGATTTGATCTAAAAAATAATCATATTTATATGCATTCAATAATGTTAGTGAAATACTTGTTGCCTATAGATTATTAATGTCATATAGTTTCTTGTCTTGCATCAATCAATGCACCAAAAGTCGAAGTTAATTAAAAATGGAAAAGAAGACGAATGCACGAGGCGGATGCGAACAGTACCAAACGTTTTATTATGAAATTAAAAAGATTCTTAAATAATCGTATTACTTATATTATCAGCAAATCAGGAAACCATATATATATAAAAAGAATATTATAATGTGAATTATTAAATATAAAACGAATAAAGACATTCTCTTTACCTACCAATCGTCAGCCATAACAAATTTAATTAAGATACATTAAAATAATTGCCTCTTTTTTATATGCTAAACAGAGATATTAGTGCAAATGACTCTTACTTTAGTGACAGGCGGTAATTCCACATCAGGTAGTTCATTTGCACAACCAGAGATCGAATCTCTCCGCCTACATTATGTAGGAATTTGGCTATTGGGCCGGCCAATTGTGGTCCAATATAATTTGTTGTTGACAAAAAAAAACAGAGATATTAGTTTGAAATTATTACAATAAATTTCCGATTATACATTATTTGTCTTAATCTTTTTTTTTCTAATATATGCGTGTGGTTTGCGTCTACGTGTATATTTTAAATTCTCTATACTTTATATAATTATTAAATAGTTATGCTGAGGAATATCCGACACACGTTGCATCTTGATCTCTAACTCTAATTATGTTTTGTAGGATTCTTTTCATTAGTAGTATTTTTTGAATTTTTTTTGTTAGCGGTTGATTAATTGGACTACAACTGACCGGTTCAAGTAGCCAAATTTCTACATAATGTAAATGGGGGACTCGATCTCGATTGTGCAAATGAGTTGCCTTAAGTAAACTTACCACCAACCACTAAACTAAGAGCCATTTGCATTTTTGAACATCTTCACTTAATCAATAAAACCACTTTAATCAAGTAATTAAGTATTATCCATTGATGTTTTTCTACTTAAATTAAATTCTAAATAGTTACGTTATTCCATATAATATTGTTAAGGATTTTATCGTATAATTAGAAGTTTAGAAGATTGAGTCTAGGTTTAGCTTTGTTAAACTCTTCTTAATCTTTTACTTGTGAAGTTAAATCTCTAATATCTAAAATTTGAATCATCTAAATCATCTACTCAGAAGAAAAATCCGATACCGGGATCAAAATATTTTATTTAGAAAAAAGGAGCAATGATTGACGATTCTTAAGAGTTATAGAGGTTGACGTTGTAAGCATTTTGTTCATTTCAATCTTAGATTTCCAATGCATTATGAATATATTTCACATTTTTAGAGACAAGACAGCTATTTGGTTCATTGTAAGGAATATCAAGACTAGTTTATCGCATTTTTAGTTGTTAACTGATATATATGAATTACGATGAGACAGAGTAAACATATAAAAAAAATTCTTCATAACTGGAAAAGACAAAGCTGTTAGATTTGGAATGTTATTCTTCCAATGAAATTCTGGTATTTGTTATCTATAATTAATATTGATAAATATACTAACATTAACAAAGAACTAACTAGGTTTAAAATTACAAAATAGCACCCATGTAAACTGAAACGACACAATTTTATGAATAATTAAAGATTGGTCGCTTTTTGTAATTATAAAATCTTAAAGGGGCAATAAATTGCCAGCTACTTACCCAACAAAGAAATAGAAAAGAATTAAATTAACATTTAAATCATAATAATACTTGTTAAATATATGAGTTTTGCAATAATGCTTGGTCGTGCGTGCAAGGATTTGCTATTACAAAGTTATCTCCTAAAAGTATATAGTTCAAGCAAGAGAATGTTAAACTAATCTAATCATTAGTATAGGGAAAAAAAATCAGATCTCATTACCCAATTAGGTCTTTATTTCGAGCTGTGCACAGATTTTATTCCACTGAATCCACAATAAAATAGATAAATTTATGTATTCTAAATTTTATATTTTACTTTTTTAAAGAATCTCAAGAATATTCAGTGTTTTTTTTATCTCATTATTCAAATTTTTTACAATTCATTTTCGCCAATAACTTCTTTCATAAGTTTATACAGTAATTAGGGTTTATATATACTGTGGTTTTTTTCTCCGCTAACAATAAACTGTAGTTTTGCCTCTTAAGTATATCATAAAGCAGATAATTAGCTGTTTTGCTTAGCAGAAGATTAGATTTTTTTTGTCAACATTGGACCACAAATAGCCGGTCCATTAGCCAAGTTCTTGCAAATGCAAACAGGGGGATTCGATCCCAGAATATGCAAGTGCGCATGCCTCTTGTGAACTTAACATATGCCACTAGGCTAAATGCCACTTGCAATTAGATTTACTTAGAATTGATTAAGTGTAATAATATGTAATTATTTGCAATTTAGTTACATATAAGGGTCGATATTTGTTTATTGTTGTTATTTATAATTACGTCATTTAGCTCCCAAATAGTCACCCAAAAGCTTATTTAGTCTCTTTGGTGCTCCCTGCATACTTCTAACGGGTTATCTTAGAGATTTTTTTTTAATTGAAGATTATGTTAAAGATTTTCTAAGAATATTAAACGTTTATGATTTTCCTAGGAGACTGTCTTATTCACTTAGAGATTTAAGAAACAAAAGCAACTTTAGCTTAGTCCAATAGTATGCTTTTAGGTAACCATCCCCTTCTTGTGATATATTTGTCTACATGAATATGTTGTAAGTTAGTATAGCTAGTTAGAAATTTAAATGATGCATCAAAATTTATACGTCAATTTGTTTTCGATAAAACGTCAAAATTTTATTTGTACAATAAAACACATATGTTACTACTTAGGATTTACTTGTTTGAAATTTCTAAATCCTAATGTGTTTATAAATAGATACGTCAATTCTGAGAATTAATGGTAATGTTCTCTTAAAAATATTTTAGGTACCAAATTTCGAAATTCTTCTTTGATGTGTGGATGGTAGAATAAAATATTATTAGACCAGTTGACAAAAAAATTTAACTAGAAGAGGAGAAATTTTTTGGTCAAATCATTAAATGTTAATTTCTAATACTTTTTATTGTAGCTCGATTTGCAAAGAATCGTGTTATCTCTCGTGATATTGTTGGGAGTTAAGTTATAATCAATTATTTACTGAAAAGGCAAACTGAGAGAGAATGGAAAGAGAGATAGAGATTAAGAAAAAACAAATGGGCTGAGGTTTTGGACTTCACACGGGCACTGCGCACGATCAGCCGGCCAGTGGTTGATTCTAACCTAATCAATTATTACAAAACATACTCAATCCAAATATCTCACTTACTTATTTTTTCCTTTAAAAGAAATATTAATAATGAGATAAAAACTATCACTTGTCGAGGACAGGTGGCCCAGTGGTGTTGTCATTTTATAAATCCTTGAGACATCGGGATCGAATCCTCTACCTACAATACTATGAGTGAGATTTAAAAGCCAATAAACTAGTTAGAGAAAAAAAATAAAAAACTCTCACCTTCAACAACCAAGTCTTTTTGATTCTCCACTTCACATCTCTCCATTTCATTCTCTCCAAACTCACCAATCATTCTTTACTGTAATTGCCAACTTTATTTATCCATATTGAACTTGACAACTAAGAGACCAAGTAACACTTCCTAGTGGTGCAAACTTCAAACCTCTCCTTAAATGTGTAATAAATATTCTTCTTCCCATTTGAGAAGCGATTTGGCTAAAGTAACTAATTAAGATCGATAAAATGTGTATGATATTATCGACCATAACTCAAATTCTGACAATAACTCAAATTCCATCAAAATTCTAGCATAATATTTTAAGTCGAACTGAAATTGAAAAGCCACAAAAACAAATATTTAACCATTTGACTGAATATATTTTCTATTAAATTTTCATTTTTATCACGATATTATACAACTATTTACTTATTATAGGCTAAAATTTTTGTTGTTCCTATGATGTGTTCTAACTTTGCTTCAACTTGACCTAATAGTGAATTACGTTTATTGTCCAAATATTTCGTCCTTTATTTTATCTCCATTTTAATATTCAAAAACATAATTTGGATAATCCAAATGTTCTCATAATACACAAACTGACAAAAGCAATCATTTCCTCTCATATCTCTAGTCCGCCATTAATTTATTCATGTTAGGAGTTTTACACAGAATAGTACTGATATAATTCTCTAGACTCTCTTAGACCCCCAAGTTTCTCTATTATTAGTTAGTTTTTTTTTGTCAACTAGCTTACTGACTTTTAAATCTTCTCCTACTACTGCAGATATGTGGTTTAATTTCTGATGTCTTGAGGATTTGTAAAATGACTACATCATTTGGCCACCTGTTATGGCTAAGTAATGAGTAAAATTGATTAATTCGTTATATCATTATGCAGAGTCTATTTTAGCTATAACACACTTATATATTTATCAATATATATATAGGAATATTCTGAGGTTATGTAGAATATCGGAGAAAAATATAATTTCCTATTAAAATAAAAGCAAGTCTTGATTATATCATGGCAGCTTGATCTATGTGTTCGGAAATAAATTCAAAGCCATCATTATGTAACATTCTTGAAATCAATCAAAACTTACAAAAAAAAACACAACATTAAACCTCAATAGACAAGCAAAAAAATGGTGTGACTAACATCATAATCATGGGTAATTAACATTTGTCACATTTTTTTTTTTGTCAACTAGTCTATTGGATTTTAAATTCCACTCCTACTCTGCATATAGGGGATTCGATCCTGGTGCCTTAAAAATTTGTAAAGTGATAACACCACTGGGGCACCTGTCCTCGACCATTTGTCACATTTATAATAAGATGAATTTAATAAGAATGCAAATGATAAATAAACAAGGGAAAATGCATTGAGTCATAAAAATGACAAACAACAAATTAATATATAAAGCTTAAATGTTGTAAGACCAAGTTGAAGAGCCCACCATAATGAGCTGTTCATATCTATGGGTATCAATTATAAGACTTGGTTATTTGTTAATTATATAATTAGAAAAGATGATCGTAACTCGTGTTATTTGTCTGTTGACTTTTTATCCACTAACTTTCATGTTCTTCACTATATATCTCATATTTTCTCTCCCTCATTCCCTCACTAACAAGACTTCCAACAAAGATAAAACTTACAATCTACATAATTAAGATTAATCTCTTAATTAATAATATTAAAAATGGAAGCTATGGGAGAATGGAGCAACAATCTCGGAGGAATGTACACTTATGCAACTGAAGAAGCTGATTTTATGAACCAGCTTCTTGCTTCTTATGATCAACCCGGTGCTGGTTCATCCTCTGGTACAGCTAATGGTGACCATCAAGGCTTGTATTGGAACCTTGGTTCTCATCAGAACCATCTTAGTCTCATGTCTGAAGCTGGTAGCTTCTGTTTCTCTCAAGAGAGCAGTAGCTACAGTGCAGGGAATAGTGCTTACTATGTGGTTCCACCTATGGCTGAAGAGAATCACAATGAGACAATGGACTTTGGATTAGAAGATGTGACTATCAACACAAACTCTTATCTTGTTGGTGAAGAAACAAATGAGTGTGATGTTGAGAAATACTCTTCTGGTAAGACTCTTTTGCCTTTGGAGACTGTAGTCGAGAACCGCGATGATGAAGAGAGCTTGATGCAATCTGAAATCTCTGTGACTACTACTGATTATCCCAAATCTCTTCCCGGCTCCAAGAAGAGATCTCGTGCCACATCTACTGATGTAAGTCTCATCGATTTTTTTTGGGTCAACTTTACTCTTCATGTATAAAAGATAATGAAGCCATTGTGATAGAACAAAGTTAACAAAAGTCTGATATCTAGAAAACCTTTGACACTACGGACTAGATAATTGGTTTTGTGATTAAGAGCTAAACGATTATACGGTTAAAAATAGTTATATGGTATATTGACTAATGGTTTTGCAATGGACTTATAGAAAAACAAGAGAACAAGAGTGAATAAGAAGACACAGAAGAGTATAGAGATGAGTGGAGATAACAATGGAGGAGAAGAGGAAGAAGGAGAGAAGTTGAAGAAAAGAAAGATAGGAGCAATGATGAGCAGACAGAACTCAAGCACCACTTTCTGTTCAGAAGAAGAATCAATCTGTGCTGATCAAGACAATGGAGGAGAAGACTCCTCTAAAGATGATGATGCTTCAAAAGCTCTTAACCTCAATGGCAAGACCAGAGCCAGTCGCGGTGCTGCCACCGACCCTCAAAGCCTTTACGCTAGGGTAAATACATATACATTATATACTTATATATCTTGTCTAGAAGTCGAACATTAATAATTCGCTTAGCTAAGTCTTCTAACCAGGGTCAGCTCAACATTTATATGGGTCCCTGGACAAAATTTTATTTTTTATTTTTAATATAAATATTTTTGACTTTGTATTAACAAAAAAATTTAGACATTCCATAGTTTTTTAAAAAACATTTGGGCCATTTATTTGTTATTTAAAATTTTTTCTAGACTAATTTCTTAAGTTTTCAAAACAATTTTGGGTCATTTTACCTTTAAAAAAATTATAGGCGTTTCTATAATTTTTTTAATATTTTTAACCCAAAAAGAAAAAAAAAAATTAAGAAAAAAAAAATGTTTTGGACCTTGGGCCCGGGGCGGTCGCAGTGTCGGCCCGCCCTCCTAAGCCGGCTTTGCATCTAACCCACCAGACAAAAAAATAAAATATTAAATAGAGGTTTTTTTTTATTTTGTGTAGAAACGAAGAGAAAGAATAAACGAGAGACTTAGGATATTACAGAATCTCGTCCCTAATGGAACAAAGGTTGACATCAGTACGATGCTTGAGGAAGCTGTACATTACGTCCAATTTTTGCAGCTCCAAATTAAGGTAAACGAATGTTTAAACTAAATTTGTAAATTCATGTAGTATTTATTAACATAATCTTTACTATTTTGAAATTATAATTATGCAGTTATTGAGCTCTGATGATATGTGGATGTATGCACCAATTGCTTTCAATGGAATGGACATTGGCCTTAGCTCACCGAGATGAAGAACAAAATTTGTGATTGTAGTCGAATTATTTTCTTATACATAACCAAAAAATGTAATATTCTTCATCATTTTTAATATTCTCCGCCTTCGGACGAGTTCGATTATAATTTCTCGTACGATGTTCCATATGAGAGAAATGAACAGTCACATTCGATTTCTTTTTTATTTTTTTCTTTTTGTTTCGTAGCACAATCCAATTCTGTCTCTTCTCAATCGAGTTTCTAACCAATATAACGTTTTAATATTGTCTTTTTTGACAATGATTAATAATTAAATGTGCATTTTAAAAGAATAACTAACGAATAGAGAGACATAACTAAGACCACCTCCAATAAAAGTTTTTAAGATGGTTTTTTTTTTTTTTTTTTGTCAACGACAAATTATATTGGGTTACAACTGGCCGACCCAATAGCCAAATTCTTACATAATGTAGGCAGGGACTCGATCCCTGATTGTGCAAATGAGCTGCCTTATGTGAACTTACCGCTTGCCACTAGGCTAAAAGCCATTTGCCTTAAAGATGGTCTCTTAGAAATAAAGAAATAAAAAATAATGATAAAAAAAAGAAAAAAAAGTTTCTTAAATAAGAGATTTAATAGATTTGATTTTAACTCTTTCTTTTTGTCAATGACAGATTAATTAGACCACAACTGGCCGGCCTAATAGCCAAATTCTTACATAATGTAAGTAGGGAGACACGATCCCTAGTCGTGCAAATGAGCTGTATTAAGTAGAATTATCGCTGACCACTAGGTTAAGAGTCATTTGTACTTGATTTTAACTTTTAAAAGACTAGAATACCACTATATAATTGATTTTTTATTATTTTTTGAAAATAAAATAAATAATAAACTAAATTTTAGTAAATATATTAATATTTTATTAGAAAGAACTTCTAATTAGTATCATAAGTTTGGTAATAATCGAAAATAGTGGTACCTTAACTAATGGTTAGTGTAAGAATTAGGGTTTATTGTGTTTTATGTTTAAGCTTTTTCAGAAGGGACGATTTTCCTTGAATCTTGTTATTATATATAGGTATGTGTATATGATAAGTTATGAATTTTTAACTAAAACCGATTAACAATAACTGCAATAATCTCAAATCATATATATTAGATTATAATAATCCTAACTTATTTCGATCTCATTCTGACCGAATTAAAAAACTTAAAAACTTTGGCTGCAAAATGTTCATTCATTCACTCACGTATTCATGATCAAGACCAATTCCTAATTCATTAATAGTTTATGATTCTTGCAATGGAATATTCATAAGTTCTTGTTCTATGTATCTGATTTTTCGGACTTCTGTTTTTTTTATATATATAATATAACATATAATTGTTCCCATGCAATAATGTTTAGACCATCTAATATCTGTATAAATTAATAACAGTTATACCTTGACAAAAGTTTAAATATGTGATATAAAGGAATATTTTGAATGAGTTTTGAGATTTCTAGAATAGCTCAAATCATTTTAAAAAGTGATCAGAATAGCATATTTGGTGTTTTTCCACTATAATATTATGACAATCAATCATATTCATGGCAACGAATATCAGATATATTTGATATATAACAAAATTAAATGCAACTAAAGCAGCATTTTACAAATAAGCTAGGGATAATATATTCTTTATATACATATGTAATGTTTTTCGATAATTTTACAAAAAAAAATTCTCACCATTGTATCATTATCTCTTTTACCACAACATTTCTTTTGATGTTACCAATCAAAACCACTAAAGTAAATGGTTGTAAAAGAACTTAATAAACGATTATACTAATAAGTAGTCTAATTAATTCGATTAGGACACATTCATTGATAGATACATATGTATAAATATATGTTAATTGCAACATTGATGTGAGAGTGATTAAAGTAGAAATTGACTTTGGTTTTTGGTCACTTCTTAAATTACAGGTTGACTTAAGGTTCATTGTATTTTTTTAAAAATTATGTCAACCAGTTCATGGTATATAAATATATTTATATTGTTGAACTTTTTTTTGATGTTAACATTTAACAACTAGAAAAAATGTTAAAGTTTTAATTACTTCCACAATTTATTTAGCATTAGAAAGTAGGAACAGGTCATATTGTTTTTTTACATATAATACACTTGATTAATTAATATATAAAAATGTATAGAAAGATGATTGATATAAAAATATAATCCTTAACTTAAGTTCTATTATTTTTATATAGTCATAATTTGATGCCCTAGCCCATAAATTGCGACGGGTTCTTCCTTCGTACATTTATTCATATCTTTTTTATATTATTTGACAAGTTGAATATATATATTTATAAAATGTCTTTTGGTCATCGTATATATATTTATATTATAATTATTAAAAAATAAATTGAACGGTAAGCTCGAGAAATTCTTTATATTTTTTTCCTGATCATACACACTTATATTTTTGAAATTCTTGGAAATAAACACCAAAAAATTCATCAATTAATAGATATTTTTCTACTTATTTGAATAATTATTAAAATCTACGAGACTACGATGTGTATGAAACACCAGATTGCAGCTGAAACTTAACCGTTTGTAACAATCCGACTACAGGAGGAGGAAGGGCACATCCGTCATTTCATGCTAATTTCCCGCTTCTTTCACTCCTTCTGTTCACTATCTCCGATTTCACTTCCCTTTTACAATCGCAGAGGAAGAGAATCAGACTGAGAGAGACGATGAAGATTCTCGGAGACTTTAAGATCGTTTCCATTACTTGCTCCGTTGTTGCTCTCAGTATCTACCTATCCGCGCTTTACGGCGTCGAATTTGAAAACGGCATTTTCCGTATTCTTCGTATCACGACGGACTCTCCGGGATATCGCACCGGCGGTAAGGTTTCCGATAAATCTCCCTTCGAAGAGGATTTCATATACATGTCCATATCTGAAGATACTGGTCAATCTTCATCGCTCCACTACGATTACTACCGAGATTCTTGCCCTTCCGCCGAGAAAATCATCGCAAAAGCTGTCAGAGAGATCTACGAAGCTAGACCTAGCATTGCTCCGTCTCTTATCCGCATACTATTTCACGATTGCTTCGTCGAGGTCATGTAATCTGATTTTTGGGTTTTCCCTTTCTTGTAGTTTTTGATTTAACACTCTACGGTAGATCTATGGAATATTGTTTGGAAACCCTAAGATTATCTTTGATTCAGATTTAACTTCATCTCTGACAGTGGAATATGTGTTTGTTAATAGATTTCCGGATTTTTTAGTGTTACGAATAGATTCCGGCTGCCAATTTCTCAATATTGGCTATGGATATGATTCATATGAAAATTTTTGGGTTTGATCCTCTGTTTTCGATGTTGTTAGCATACTTTGTGAATCAAATTCTTATGTTTCATTTAGTATGTTTAGGAGTTTTGCTCATGCTACAACTGGGAATCCTGTTTGTCTACAGGGATGTGATGCATCAGTCCTTCTAGACGCAGATGAAGAGCTTCCTTCTGAGAAAGAAGCTCCTCCAAACCTGTCGTTGAAAGGGTTTGATGTGATTGAAGCAATCAAGTCTGAGCTAGAGAATGTCTGTCCTGGAATTGTCTCTTGCGCCGACCTTCTTGTCTTGGCTGCTAGAGAAGCTGTATTACTGGTATGAATTGTATTCTCATGTATTGAATAGTGCAGAAGCGTATTACATGTATACAAGAGTTATGGTTTTTCCCTGTCAATAAGTCTGCAACGCTTTAATCATTGATTTTGGAACTCTCAGACTGGTGGTCCATTTTATCCTTTGGAAACTGGAAGGAAAGATAGTGCAGTGGCCTTCAAGAATACTGCTGTACTTGAGCTTCCTACACCACAAGCTAATCTCTCGGTAATTCTGGCAAGTTTTTCTTCCAAAGGATTCAACGAGAGAGAAACCGTTAGTTTATTCGGTATTCCTCACTTCTTGATCTCAAATATCTTCGTATTGGTTATTTTCTTTTGTGAAATGATTCTTTTCTTCTGCTTGTTTCTTAATGTAGGAGCACACAGCATAGGCGTCACGCACTGCACATTCTTTATGGACCGCCTATACAACTTCTCAGGAACCGGGAAGCCTGACCCTGAAATCAATCCAGGGTTTGTACAGGATGTGAAAAGCAAATGTCCTTTCTCTGTCTTGGCTTCATCTCCAGCTGCAAGCCCTGGATCTGGTATAGCACCGTCCTTACCTGCATCAGATTATTCCCAGAACAATACGAGCTGGAGAAACAGTAATGATGGAGAGATCGACTTGAGCTATAACAATGAAGGAGGTGATGCAAATTTTGGAACACGCTACTACAAAAGACTGATGCAGAAGAAAGGGTTGATGTATTCTGATCAGCAACTAACGGGTAGAGAAGAAACTGGAATGTGGGTGAGAGCATACGCTTCAGATTCACAATTGTTCCGCAGAGATTTTGCAATGTCGATGATGAAACTATCGAGTTATAAAGTCTTGACTCATCCTTTAGGTCAAGTCAGGACTAGCTGCTCAAAAGTCCTGCCCAAGAACTGATTCTCTCTTTACCAATTTCGTTAGCTTATCGAGTTTCCTTTTTAACATTAGATGACGTCGAATATATAGAAAGATAACCCAGAATTGTGAGTTTGATATGAAGAAGGCAAATAAATATGTTGAATTTAACCATCACTTGGTGCATTTCGCTCTGACTTCATATATATAGTAGTTGGACTCAGAATTGGCTTACATATGCGATTTTAAAGTTGGGGTTATAATGGGCTTAATCTTAAAGTTGGGCTTAATCTCAAAGTTGGGCTTATAATGGGTTTAGTCTTGTAGATAAGATTTGTAATGTATTCTTAAGCCCATGTGTACATATTTCTAGGGTTTACATATTTGCTTTGCTTTTCTCGCCGTCTAGCGTTCGTCTTCGTCATCTGATAGCTTTCCGCTGTGAGTAGAGCAGTCGACGATCATGGGACACGAAAATGTCTGGAACTCTCATCCCAAGAAATACGGACCTGGATCTCGCACCTGGTATTGTTTTCTTCTTCTCGTCTTTTTTTTTTTTCTTAATAGTTGCCTAAGACTTGTTTATGTTTGTAATTCGTATCGTTAAAGGTGATACATTTTAGCCCAAAAAAAAAAGCTGATACTTTTCTCGAAAACTGATGCCTTTTGACTATGTGAAACTTTTGCTGTGAAATTATGCTTAGAAGTTGTGGTTTAGGTGGGTAATGCAAAACACTAATCTTTGTTCTTAGAAAATCACTGTAGATATTGTAGTCCTAAAATTCATTTTTGTTTAAAAGGATTAAGCTTTTGGGTGAAAACCACGGTTTTATCCTCATAAAATTCCATGGGAAATAATTGATATGTTACGTCTCTGTTTGATGTGAGCTATTAGAATTCTTAAATTCCATTTTACCCTGTTGAACATTAACATTGATTTGTTCAATAAACAATGAGTTATAGAACATTGAGGAATATCAACTAAGTTTGCAAATTGTTGGATTTGTGTAGTCGTGTGTGCGGAAACTCGCATGGAATAATCAGGAAGTATGGTCTTAACTGTTGTAGACAGTGCTTTCGTAGCAACGCCAAGGAAATCGGATTCATTAAGGTACACAAGTGTTTTGATGATTGTCTATTTCTCAAGGTGTTTTTCAGTCTCAATGAATGATAATTTTATTTATTGTGTTTTGGTTTCCCTTCTTTGCAGTACCGTTAAAGATCTATGGTGGTTACAACGCACAAGCATTGGCTCTATTGGGTTCTTTAAGCTTTGATCTTGTAATAGATCTTGAAATATTATGAGCTGTTTTAAATCTATCTGTTGTCTTCTTCTGACACTGACACGATTTTAGCTATTACACCGACTCGTCTTTCCTCAATTGTTCAAAATCATTATCACTAATATTACAATCCTCAATTGTGGAAACTTTACTTTTGTATTAGCCTCTTGCGTAGAGCTGGGTATTCGGTTTTAACCGTACGGTTCAGTTTTTTTGTTTTCTAAAACTGATTCCAAATTAAACTGAACTAAATTTTTGGATCGGTTTCTTAAATAATTAAATCGGTTTAGTTTTTCCATATCGGTGTTTAGGTTTTTTGGTTAAAATATATAAAATTTCGATTTAAGGTAACTTAACCAACTGAACTGAGAACTGAATTCAAAAATAATTGGTTCTGACCGAAAATCAAAAATTTTGGTTCGGTCGGTTTAGTGTATTTCGGTTTGGTCCTAATGGCCAGCCCTACTCTTGCTTATGTAAATTATCGAACCTCAAAAATCAATCTATATTCGTTTTTTCTTCTTCTCAATAGGTGATTTACCAGTCTCTTTAGAGACGACATGACCATGAATCATGGTCCATGATTGGGTAGGGTTCTTAAAGGTTTAATCCTCGATATCGTTTTCAATCTTCCTGTTAACTGTTTTGTCAAGTCTTCTGAGCTGTTAGGGTTTTTGTGGCTTCTAGGGTTTATGTATCTACCGAATTTTTTGTTTCAAGTTTGAGTGATCAATATATATTCTTTCCATATTTAACCTGTTGTGCGCAGAAAAATAAGGATAGTCGTTGAAATTTTCTATTACCGGAAAATGGACAATACCAAAATTTCAACTTTTCCATTTTAAATATGTAAAAAAATCATAATATATATTATTGGAAACCCTGAATCACCATCAATTGATTCTGTCCTTTGGCATTCTGCAATGAAGCTTCTTCTGCTGTTGCTGTTTTCGTTATACGCTCTTTCTCTATCAAGTTGTTCCTCCTTAATCATCCTATGATCTTACTGTGTTTTCGTTTGTCCTCTCTCTTTAATAAAAGTTTTTGCAGGTTGTGGAGCACATTTCGTACCTTATGATTACTCGGCAACCGTAAAGGCAAGCAATGTTCTGTCATTAAGACTTGTCCGTTTGGAAAGTTTTGTTCTGACTATTTTTACGTCTTGATGCAGTGTCTTAAAAGCCCTCATAAGCCACAGTACAATGGAGGAATCATTGTGAATCCTGATATACAAAAAGGTTCACAAGGCTGGTCACAATTTGGAAATAGCAAAGTTGATTTCAGAGAATCGGGAGGCAATAAGTTTGTTGTTGCTGGACAGAGGAAACAACCTAGTGACAGTGTCTCACAGAAAGTTTCTTTGAATAAGGGACTTCTCTATACTTTCTCAGGTAAATTAGTTTTCGAAATTTGTGTTTCTTGGAAGGTACGCTAAAGAGTTTTATAATCTGATGTGTTTATGTTACTTGTAGCTTGGTTACAAGTAAGTAAAGGAAAGGCTCCTGTGAGAGTTGTTTTCAAGCAGAACAATGAATATAAGCATGCGGGTTCTGTTTTTGCTGAAGCTAATTGCTGGTCCATGCTCAAAGGTGGTCTTACTGTTAATGAATCTGGTCCTGCAGAACTCTATTTCGAGGTATATATATATACATACTCATAGTGTTGATTGTTTGTCAACAATTCCTGCTTGTTGATTCTTATATCTCTGGTACTTTGTAGACTGAGGATACAACAGTTGAGATTTGGGTTGATAGCGTCTCTTTGCAACCATTTACACAAGAAGAATGGAACTCTCACCACAAGAAAAGCATTCACAAGGCAAGAAAAAAAGCTGTGAGGATCAGAGCTGTGAACAGTGAGGGAAAGCCAATACCAAACGCAACCATTTCCATAGAACAGAAGAGACTTGGATTCCCATTCGGGTGCCAGGTAACAAAGAACATACTAGAGAATCAAGCATACAAAGACTGGTTTACTCAAAGATTCACTGTGACAACGTTCGAAAACGAGATGAAATGGTACAGTACAGAGGTTGTTAGAGGCAAAGAGGATTACTCAATCCCTGACGCAATGATGCAATTCTTCAAGCAACAGAAGGTTGATGTACGTGGCCACAATGTGTTATGGGACGACCCTAAGTATCAACCTAGTTGGGTGAAATCTCTGTCTGGTAACGATCTTTACAACGCTGTGAAACAAAGAGTTTTCTCTGTGGTCTCTCGATACAAAGGCCAGCTTATAGGTTGGGATGTTATGAATGAGAATCTTCACTTCTCCTTCTATGAGAGCAAGATGGGTCCTCGTGCCTCTTATGATGTCTACACAATGGCTCATTCCAACGATCCAAAGACAACAATGTTCATGAATGAATTCAATACTTTAGAGGAACCAAGGGATCCTGCTTCAACTCCAGCAATGTATATGCAGAAACTTAAAGAGCTTCAATCTATTCGAGTTGCAGGAAGCATTCCATTAGCTATCGGACTTGAGTCTCATTTCAATACTCCTAACTTACCGTACATGAGATCAGCTCTTGACACTCTTGCTGTCACAGGTTTGCCTATTTGGCTCACTGAAGTCGACGTTCAAGCTCCTCCAAATGTTCAGGTAACTTAAGATTCTCCTCTACAAATGACCAAAAGACATCATTTTAAAATGCTCTGTTGCTTTTTTGCAGGTCCAGTATTTCGAGCAAGTCCTAAGAGAAGGTCATGCGCATCCATATGTGAAAGGAATAGTAACGTGGGGAGGTTATAATCCATCAGGATGTTACAGAATGTGCCTCACAGATGGAAACTTCAGCAACCTACCCACTGGAGACGTTGTGGACAAGCTGCTACGTGAATGGGGAGGGCTTGGTAGACAAACCAGAGGAGTCTCTGATGCTAATGGATTCTTTGAAGCTTCTCTCTACCATGGTGACTATGATGTCAAGATAGATCATCCTCTTACGAAGCTTAAAGCTTCTCACAGCTTTAATTTAACTTCTGATGTTAAGTCCACACACACTCAACCATCTGCTTTTGTCTTCCGTATTTAAGAAGCAAAGTATACACTCACTTAGTTTTGACTTGAGTAGTTTGCTTTTTAGTTTATGGATTTATCATATTAATCTAGAAATGGTTATATGTTGACATTATTGTTGAACATTGAAACTCATTATATACAGTAATTTTTTAAAATAAATTTCCCAAATTTGTAATGTCAGGATTTAAGAAACATATTCATAAAATATTTTACTGCTCCTGCTGCTTGCGTTATGTGGTCTTTCTCTATCAAGTTAGTCTCTATCTTATCCTATGATTTTACTACATTTCATTGTTAAGATGAATCACTTATAAGGTTTTGAGATTTCTTTTGGTTCTGTTCGTACATGAGAAACAACTTTTGAATCTCTTGAAGGTAAAGAGAATTGATTGAATATTGTTTTGAATTAAAACATTTCCAACGGATAGCGTTTCTTTGCAACCATTTACACAAGAAAGAGTGGAACTCTCAGCACGAACAGAGCATTCTCAAGGCGAGAAAAGGAACCGTTAAGATCAGAGCCTTAAACAACAATAGCGAGCCAATACCAAATGCAAACATTACTACAAAACAGAAGAGACTTGGTTTCCCATTCGGATGAGCAATAGAAGCTAACATTCTTACCAGTCAAACATACCAAAACTGGTTCACTAAGAGATTCACTGCGACATCATTTGGGAACGCTATGAAATGGTACAGTACCGAGAACGTAAGAGGTCAAGAGAATTATGCAACCGCAGATGTGATGTTGAGTTTCTTCAAGAAGAATGGGATCGAGGTACGTGGCCACAATATCTTATGGGACGACCCTAAGTATCAACCTCAATGGGTGAAATCTTTGTCTGGTAGAGATCTCTACAATGCCGTGGAACGAAAGGTTTCTTCAATGGTCTCTCGATACAAAGGCCAGCTTGCAGGTTGGGATGTTGTGAATGAGAATCTTCATTTTTCCTTCTTTGAGAGCAGGATGGGTCCTAAAGTCTCTTATGACGTCTATGCAATGGCACATTCCATCGATCCAAGAACAACAATGTTCATGAATGAATACAATACAATAGAGCGGCCTAAGGATCTGATGTCTAGTCCAGCAAGGTATTTGCAGAAACTTAGGGAGCTTCGATCTATTCGTCTTGCAGGAGAGATTCCATTGGGGAGAGGTCTTGAGTCTCATTTCGGTACTCCTAACATTCCTTACATGAGATCAGCTCTTGACACTTTTGCTGCCACTGGTTTGCCTATTTGGCTCACTGAAGTCGACGTTAATCATTTCTTCATCCACTGGTGACCTGTTTGACGTTAGAGTTTCTTGCAGGCCAAGTATTTTGAGCAAGTCCTAAGGGAAGGCCATGCACATCCACATGTGAATAAAATGGTTACATGGACAGGCAATAGTCCATCAGGTTGTTTCGTAATGTGCCTTACTGATGAACATTTCAAAAACCTAGCCACCGGAGAAGTCGTGGACAAACTGGTCCGTGAATGGGGAGGACTTGGCCGTCAAACCACAGGTGTTACAGATGCTGATGGATTCCTTGAAGCTTCACTCTTCCATGGTGACTATTATCTCAATACTTCTCATCCTCTCACCAATTCAAAAGCTTCTCACAACTTTAAGTTGACTTTTGATAAGCAGACACAACCATCTCCTTTTGTCTATCATCTTTAAAACGCTAAGTTTACAACTAGATCATATTGTGTAGTTTGATTATCATATAACAAAACTAAAGACTAATAAATGAAAATTGAAGTTAGGACTTGTTAAACAATATCCCGACCGGACTTGTTTTTTGTTGTTGTTGTTAATATCTATTTAATCTTCAGTTTGTAATATCTATTATCATTTTTAGTTATTTTTACCAAATCTGATGATTATATATATTACGAGATCGCCACCGAATACTGATAGAGAAAACCAATATAATGAACACAATATCGATCTCTTTAAAATTGTCAGAATTGGTCATATACATAAGCTCAACCCGAATGTAAATAATTTGATATTAGCTAGATTTAAAATTCTATATAACCAAAAGTTTGAGAGAATAAATTACTTTTGAGTGTTACTAGATGCTGTAGGCATAATTTATAATATATACTATTATTTTCTAAATTTTTTGGTTACAAAAATATCAATTCAGAAAATATTATTAAAACAATTGTTTAGAAATGTTTCCGTAACTCCGTTCACAGGTGAGCTACTATTCTAGATATCGACATTTAGGTCCAACTATTTTAGATAGAAAATAGGTTTGATGTTTGATCGAAATTCAGGATTTAATAAGACAAGAAAACATTAGAAATATAAACAACTACAATCAGGAGATTTAGATGAAGTAGTTTGAAGAGAAAATAAAGTAGATTGAAGAAAAGTTAATGAAACATGAAACAATGTTGCAAAGTGATATGTTAGTTCTCCCAAAAAAGAAGAAGAGTCGTCTCAAAACTACTGAGGAAATCCAAGATAGATTCAAATTAATCAGTGTATATAAAAAAAAGATTCAAAGTGATGTTCAAAATCATATTGTAAAAACTCGATAATCATAAAGAGTCACATTAAATTTTACGTTCTTTTATCACCAAGTTATACATTGAAACATGTGAAAACATGGATTTTAAAAATGTGCAAAGTTCTTACAATAAAAACATAATATTTTGGTAAATTTGAATGAAGATATCAATTAATGTAAATTTCCAAGTTTGATCTCTTAAACTCTTGCATTTCATAATATTTTTTTTTGTCAACTGCAAATTCATTAATAACACTTTATCACAAAAGTTAGATACAGTCAACTATAACCTGTCTCTCGAACAAACCTCGCAAGTGAGTCAGCCCTATAGTTGAGTGTGCGTGAAATACTGGAAAGTGTGAAGAAAGAGAACGAAGTACGAAGTCTTGTGAAATCTTCCTGATACGACAGAAAAGCTGGCCATTCTTCCGGTTTTGCAAAGACCTCCAAGACCGTCTCACAATCTGTCGACATTTCCACCTCCAGAACCTCAATCGCTATTAATGACTCCATAGCCCATAAGACCGCCTCAATCTCTGCATGCAGCGCTGATAAGCTGCGATGAATACCTCGACCACCGGAACAAATCCCCTCTACTGAATCTGGAAATCCGAACCATTCTAACCCCGTTTTTATGTCCGAACTCTTCCAAGAAGCGTCCACGAAACACTTGTAACCCATGAACCCTGATCTAACTGTAGATGGAAAAATCCATTCAGATTTGCATTTCATAATATTTAGTATAAGAAATTTTTTGAATAATATACATATTTTTATATTAAAAAACTTTTCAAAATATTATGAACCTTAAAATGTAATTACCAATGTAGTTATATGTGTAAAAGATAAAAATGTGGCCTTCAAATGATCAAATAACTAAACTCAGATATAATTAACCTCTCTCACTAGTTTTATCTCAAAGAAGTTTGGTTGTGAATGGACATAAATCGCTAGAAACGAATCGAGCGAAAAAAGAAAAAAAATTAGTCTTTGTATTTATTATTCGATGTTGAGCAGACATTTTTGTCGCTCTGAGTTTTAAGTTAAAGCGTCACTGACTTTGACATTCAAAGAGAGAATTACAAAATACTCTTATAACCAAATTTATTTTCAAAAATATCCCTTTTTAATTCTTTTTAAAAAGGAAATTACAAATAAATGGTATTTTTGCAAAGAGGTATAAAGAAAGAAGCATTTCTTACAATTCCTCTAAAATCTATTTTCTGTAATCAAAATAGATTTTTTTTTATGTTAACCATTTCTGACCATTTAAAATGATAATAAGTGTAGACTTATACTAAGATGCAAAGAGGAAAACAAATCACACACTAGATGAGAACTAATATGAGTTTTTTTTTATACAGCCAACTAAATCAAATATATTTGGTTATTTTTGTAGTTTGATTTCCCACCTTTTTAAAGTAAATCTTTAAAAAAAATAGATGAATAGATTAACAGAATTTCACATAATAATTAAAATGTAGAATATATTGATATCTTAATGAATGAATAATTTTCATAATTTGATACTATATAATTAAGACACACACATATATATATATATATAATTACAAGATATCTTTTTAAACATACAATTATGATATATATTCAATTTTACATAATTTCTACTAACAGTAGCTACTAATTAATATTGCTTGATTTTATAATAATAGCAAGCATAAAAGTCAACAACTCTTTATGACCCAACATTACTTGTAGCAAGTTTTACCAAATGCATGGTTTCTACTTTGGAAACTAATCAAAAGCCACTAATACTAGTACTTTAAAAATGTTACTTTAATGAAAAATTTAGACCAAAGATCTGATCTTTAATTAGTAGAGATTGGGACAAAGTTTTGAGCAGCCATAGTTGAGGTAGACAAAAAAAATATCATCAGAGATTTTATTGAAGATTTCATTTGAGATCCAGAAATATCGATGGTGAAAAGAACAATAAGGTAAGAAAAAACACAAAACCAATAGAATGGTATAACGTCTAAAATGTGGAGCATGAAACCAAATGATATAGTTTTGTTTTTATATTACTTAACGGCTATGTTACACATTTGCCTCTCTGTGGATTTTACTACAACTAATGAATATATTTACTTGCAAGCATTTAATCTCATAATGCAAATGTGCAAGTTAATCTATGTATATATATCATAGTTTTTCATGTATTTAGGTAGTAATAGTATACGTTTTTCTTTTTCCATGCTTGGGCCGTATAAGGGTATAAATAGTTGTCACATTCTTGTTTCAAATTGTGTAGTTTGGAATCATTATTCACAGAAAATAAAATAAAATATGTTTGTCTGATATGAAAGCTTTTTTATTCAGGACAAGAATCCTGTAGTTCCTGACAACTCCAAAGCTTTATATGTTGAGTTTTGTCCGGCTATTACAAGTTTTCACAAGAACGCATATGGATAATATCAACAATGGCTTCTTCTTCTCCATGTTTTTGCTTCTTTGGTGTCTTGTGCATTCAGTGATTGCCATTGATCCTTTCTCGTATGATCACTCTCTCAAAACAGAGGTAATCAAAACAGATTATACCCAACTGGTTTCTTCTTTTTTTTATAAGGGTTACGAACTTAATAACATTTGGTAAGTTTTGGTATCTATAAAGTGTGTAATGAAGCCACCACGAAGCAGTGAAACGCAAGGACAGTATTTGGTCGAAGATGTCTCTAATGAAGAATGGAGGATATATGGGAATGGAGCCATTACAGAGATCACACAAAGCTTTCAACTTCACAAAGGAAACATTTACAGTTTCTCTGGTAAATGTGCCCATGTTTGAATCAGTTCTTGTTTTCAGTGTTTTGGGTTTGGAGTTTTCTATCAATTTGAATGACTTTCAACCATACAAATGAGATCAGTTACGTTTTCTATGTTCCATCTATAACCAGTTAAGCCAATGGTTTATTTCGGTTCGGTTTAAGTTAGAATCGGTTTGATTGAACACTAGCTTGTTAATACAGCTTGGGTGAAGTTAAAGGAAGGAAAGGACAAGAAAGTAGAAGTTGTTTTCAGGACAGAAAATGGAAAACTTGTTCATGGAGGTGAAGTTAGGGCAAAGCAAGGTTGTTGGACTTTGCTTAAAGGTGGCATTAGACCAGATGTTTCAGGCTCTGTATATATCTTCTTCGAGGTACATTACAACACTAGCTATATATGTGTATATAACAACACTATGTCAAATCTGATTTGATGTGAACGCAGAGTGAAGACAAAGACGCAGAAATTTATGCAAGCAATGTGTCGCTGAAACAGTTCACCAAACAAGAATGGAAATTGAAACAATCTCAACTAATTCAAAAGGTAGCGTTAACCTAATTTTTATACTGTTTTGTAATGGGCTGTTTGATTGAACCCAACTCATTTTGAGTTTCACGGCCTATGATCCAGTTGGTTTGGTCTAATTCAGTGCATGTCATATGTTTATTGTAGATAAGAAAGAGTAAAGTGAGATTTGAAGTAACTTATCAGAACAAAACTGCGGTAAAAGGCTCAGTGATATCATTAGAACAAACCAAACCATCTTTCCTCTTAGGCTGTGGAATGAATTATCGGATTCTGCAAAGCAAAGGTTACAGAAAATGGTTTGCATCGAGGTTCAAGATCACATCATTCACCAATGAAATGAAATGGTATACAACAGAAAAAGTGCGAGGTGAAGAGAACTACACATTGGCTGATTCAATGTTGAAATTTGCTAAAAAGAAAGGAATTTTGGTAAGAGGTCATAATGTGTTGTGGGATGATCCAAAGAAGCAGCCAAGTTGGGTGAATCAGATAGAAGAACCGGAAGATTTGATGAATGTCACATTAAACCGGATAAGATCTGTAATGAATAGATACAAAGGAAAGTTAACCGGGTGGGATTTGGTTAACGAGAATGTGCATTGGGATTACTTTGAGAAGTTACTTGGTGCAAACGCTTCATCAAGTTTCTACAATTTAGGGTCTGAACTTGATCCTGATGCGACATTGTTTGTTAACGAGTACAACACAATAGAGAATCGTGAAGATGTTGTCGCGACACCGGTTAAAGTGAAGGAGAAGATGGAGGAGATTCTTGCATATCCAGGGAACATGAATATTAAAGGAGCAATTGGAGCTCAAGGTCACTTTAGACCTACTCAACCTAACTTAGCTTATATGAGATCTGGATTGGATACTTTAGGCTCATTAGGTTTGCCTATTTGGCTTACTGAGCTTGATATGCCTAAGTGTCCTAATCAGGTTAGTCTTCGATCATCTTTCTCCATCATAATTCATCATCATAAACATAAAAGGACATGACTAAAATGATAAATTGATAGGAGGTATACATAGAAGAGATTCTCAGGGAAGCATATTCACATCCTGCAGTTGAAGGTATCATATTGTTTGCTGGTCCTGAAGTGTCTGGTTTCAATAAGCTAACACTTGCGGATGAAGATTTTCAAAACACAAAAACAGGAGAGGTAATTGACAAGTTACTTATTGAGTGGCAACAAAAGTCTTCAAAGACTATTATGGTGAATTCTGAGATTGAAGAAGAGGTCTTGTTGTTGCATGGACATTACAATGTGAATGTAAGTCATCCATCAATGAAAAACTTGACCACCAGTTTGAGCTTGAAGGTAACTAAGGAGATGGGTCAGCGTCAAGTAGTTAAAGTTGTAATAAATGTTTGAAATTATAGTTACTTAAGAATATTATCATTAATAAACTTGATAAGTTATTTATCTTTTGTGTGGGTTTAACTCATACTGAAAATAAAATAATTATCACCACATTTATATATTGCTATAAAATAACAAATCCAACGGATATGGGATAAGATTCTGACACATTTTCCTCACACTTAAAACTGAACATCTGAATTGTCAAATTTTACGAGATTAGACATTCAAGGGTAGTCGACAATCAAAATAAGACATAGACTATGGACCATATTAATTTGGATCTAACGCATACTCAATAGTTTTTTTTTCTAAAATAATTTAATACAAAAACTTTGAGTAATTGTGACAATTTTATTGCAATTGTAAATATTAATAGTAATTTGTAACACTTTATATACAATTTTGTTACGAATCATCGTGATTTTATTATGTAACGATTTATGACAAAATTATTAGTAGATTAATTCGTCACAAGTATATTGTAACGTTTTTGTTATCAATATGCATTTCTAACGCTTTTATTATAACTATTTACAAATCCTCACAATTTTGTAATAATATATTTATATTATGATGCAATATATGTTATTGTGAAGAAATATTAAGTATCAATATAAATTTTTTTGTAATGATTGGTACACATTTATATATTGCTCAAAATCACAAACTCAGACTAATGAGTGACAAGACTCTAACAGTTCAAATAATGAGATCATAAAGTAAAATGGATCAAACCGTAAAAGATACATTTGTTTGTTCAAAGCAAAACATAGTTATAGAATCGTGTTTTGCTCCAAGCAGGTCGTGGAACACACATGTAAACGCCAATGTGTATATGAAAGGAAGAGAAAAAGTGGAAGAGAGGTCACATGGAAGACGTGAAGATCGAAATGAAGAGCATAGGAATTATCAGCAATTGAAAAGAGAAAGATAGATGTGAGACGGTGACACATTTAAGAAGCCTAATACTTGCAAAAGTGTATCATGTACTTGGTCGAAGTGCGTGTTGTTGCACGTGCAAACATGTGTGAATATGTTGAACCTTGCGTATTTCTCTTTTTTACGTGCACACGTGCCCACATGCATGCCTCATTTTCCTAGCTATTACAAAAACCTTTTTAACAAAAAAATCTTTTTTTTTCCTCATATATCTCCTCAAAATACTTGAACCTACCTAGCATGTGTGCCAAATCAGAGATTTCACTTCCAAAATATATATAATTGAGTTTTTAGAAAACTTTATATGATTATCACTCTTTTCCAAAGCTTAATCATGTTATAATGACACCAAAATCACGTTATCCCAAGTGCCAAAATACACCAAAAGGAACATAAAAGAGAAATAATTCGATCTTTGTTATGAAAAGAGAGATTTTCACCAACAACTAATTGGCCTAGTTGGTCTTGTTTCGGTCTTGAGACTTATAAGTTACGAGTTAGGAGGGAATTTTACATTGAACTTCTCGACTCCTAAGGAAAAGTAGAGTGGAAAAAAGATTATATGTCGATAATTGGGAAACCGGCCAAAAACTATATAAACATTTTTCGTCGTGCTAAATTCAACATAAATTAATGTATTCGGTATTTTTAGAGTTAAACGTAAAAAATTCAAATTTACTACGTGAATTTTTAATTTTGGCCAAAATTAATATTGACTAAACAGAGAGTTAGTCAACACTTAATATATCGTTAAGTACACGTTAACGTAGTTTAAAAAAATCAGATCGATTAATTAACAAAGAGAAACGATCAAAAACTGTATGAAATTTTTTGGTCGTGCCAAATTTAATATGATGCGTAATTCTCATTAAGGGTAATCCTCCAAAAACATAGAGATAATTTCTTTTGGACAATAGAGATTTAGGTGAGAATTAAATTAGAGAGAGTACAAAAGTATATAAAATAATAGAGAAAAAGAAAAGTGAAGACATGTGAGATCATAAAAGCGTAGTCAATAGACCGCTGAGATCTCTTGTCACAAATTGTCTGGTAAAATCGCTTTGACCCATGCACCATCTAATGACTAATTACACCCACTAATTATAATTATTCATCAAATAACTATTCATAACATGTGAACAATAAACATCTATATATATGATCAATGTTCATTTATCTCTTCTATATATGCTTGTTTTAGAGAATATGTCACGTGCGAACTTTCTATTAGCATGATCTTTATATTATTTTAAGTTATATTATGAGGAGCATGATATGGAGTTTCAGTCTACACTCTACAGTTAGATGTGCGTCGGTTCCTGTATTTTTATGTACAAATATAGTTTTAATACCTTTAGATTAACTGAATTATCTATCTTCATGTTACATATATACTAGCATTGTAAGAAAATAATTACAAAAACAAAAAGTATCCAAAGAACAAAAAGAAAACATATTTTATTATACAATGTGAATAAGAGTTCACATGTTACGAGCTTCCGAGAACCGCTTGAGTGTGCCTAATAACGCCAATTTATCCATTTACCCACCAACTTCTTATATGTGAATAATACTAAATAAACAAACACTTTTTATAATTTAAAGTTATGAATAAAATAACAAGGAATTTATGGTTGAATTGAAGTGGATTTGAGATTTAAAAGAGATCATATGTTTGATATTTTTACTATACAAAAATAAATTTATTTTTCTATTTATTTTTATATAGATATAATACGTTCATGATTTTGATTTAGTTAAATATTTGAAAATGCAAATGGCTTTTAACCTAATGATCTATGGTAAGTTTACATAAAATAGTTCATTTACATAAGCAGGGATCGAATTCCCCGCCTACATTATGTAAGAATTTGGCTATTGGACCGGCTAATTGTGACCCAATATAATTTGTCGTTGACAAAAAAAATCTGAAAGTAAATGTCAAATGTGTAAAAAATCAAATATTTTAATTATTTATTTATAATTATCGATGCTAACAACTATAACACACATTTTTAAACTTTATTCTATAAATTTATATGTTTATCTGAAATTGTATTTCAGTAAAAAAAATTAGGAATGTTGGATATTAACTATTTCGCCAAATTCAATATAATTAAATTCTCTTGTAAATATATTTAATTTGGGATTCCAATCGAATTACCAATAAGTTTGTCACAACATTTAATTCGTTCATATTTGCGTCAAATAACGACAAAACAAGAGGGCAAATAATTAGACCAAACCTAAAGTTAAAATATTAATTGGCAGAAAGAAGTAGAGAAAATGATAATACGTCAAAATAACATATACTCCGTACTTATTGAAGATAAGACCAAAATTTTAATAAATAAAACAAATAAATGGATGCATGTGTATAAATATAGATACAGAGAAATAAACCAAAAAGAAAAAAAACACTCTTTAAATCTTTCTTCACACAGCTGTTTGATCTCAACCAGAAAACAAATCTCTCTCTCT
>JAKUCM010007442.1:0-18728 GCA_023374145.1 Lepidium sativum | reverse complement strand
GAGAGAGAGAGACCTGTCGTTGTGAATGATTCTTTGAGTAGAGATGAGTTGAGCATGATGATAAATGAATTAAAAAGATTTAGGAGGGCATCATGTTATTCTCTAGCTGACATTAGAGACATATCACCAAGTCTTTGAACTCATAAAATTTATCTTGAAAACGACTCACATTCAAGCATTAAGCTTCAAAGAAGGTTGAATCCAAACCTAAAAGAAGTGATTAAAAAGGAAATTCTTAAGTTACTAGATGCTGATATTATCTATCTAATTTCTCACAGTAAGTGGGTTTCGTCTGTTTATTGCGTTCCTAAAAAGGGAGGAATCATTGTGGTTAAAAATGAAAAGAACGAACTAATTCCCGCTACAACTATCACATGCCATATGATGTGCATTGATTATAGGAAGTTAAATTCATTATCTAGGAAAGATCATTTCCCACTTCCATTCATTGATCAAATGGTAGAACGATTAGCTAATCACAATACTACTTCTTGGATGGATATAGTGGATTGTTTCAAATCCCTATACATCCTGATGACCAAGAAAAAACTACTTTCACTTGCCCCTATGGAACATTTGCATATAGAAGAATGCCATTTGGGTTGTGCAATGCACCTGCTACTTTTCAACGCTGCATGACTTCTATTTTCTCAGATCTGATCAAGGAGATGGTTGAAGTTTTCATGGATGATTTCTCTGTCTATGGCTCCCCTTTCTCCTCTTGTCTGTCAAATCTGTGCAGGGCACTTAGCAAGTGTGTGGAAACTAATCTGGTGTTGAACTGGGAGAAGTATAATTTCATGGTTATGGAAGGAATTGGTTTGGGGCACAAGATATCAGAAAAGGGTATTAAAGTTGATAAAGCCAAGATTAAGGTCATGGTTCAGGTACAACCTCTTAAGAAAATTAAAGATATTAGAAGTCTCTTGGGACATGATGGATTCTACAGGAGATTCATCAAGGATTTCTCAAAAATAACAAGACCACTGACATGCTTACTATGCAAGGAAGACGAGTTCGACTTTAACTCGGACTGTTTTGAGGCGTTTTTAAAAATCAAAGAAGCTTTGGTGTCCGCCCTAATAGTCCAGTCTCCGGATTGGACTCTACCGTTCGAGATTATGTGCGATGAAAGTGATTATGCAGAGGGAGCAGTTCTGGGTCAGAGGAAAGACAAGAAGACGAACATAATCTATTACGCCAACATGACACTTGACGATACTCCAGTCAAGTATGCGATTACTAAAAAAGAGCTCCTAGATGTGGTCTTTGCTTTTGAGAAATTTAGATCTTACCTCGTTGGTTCCAAAGTGATTGTGCACACAGATCACGCAGCCTTGAAATACTTGATGAAAAAGAAGGATGCTAAGCCAAGGTTACTGAGGTGGATACTGCTACTACAAGAGTTTGACATGGAAGTAGAGGACAAACCTGTAGTGGAGAACGAGGTAGCCGATCACCTATCGCGGATGATGATAGAGGACTTGATCCCAATAGATGAATCCATGCCAGAAGAGCAACTCATGACGTTCAAGAGAGTGACCACTCGAGTATAAGCTAACTTGGATGCCAAACTCGAGTCGCAAGCATACACATGCAACATGAAAATGTTAGAAAATTATCACCGGATCAACGGTAAGCTCGCTAGAACCACTCTACCTTGGTACGCAGACTTGGTCAATTACCTGCTTGTTGGTGAAGTGCCAAAAAGTGTGGATTCCTATTAGAGAAATAAATTTTTCAGAGATGTGAATCACTATTTTTGGGACGAGCCATATTTATACACAAAGGATCTGATGGATTATTTAGAAGATGTATTGCAGAAGAAGAAGTTCAGGGAATCCTTGAGCATTGTCATGATTCAACGAACGGTGGTCATTTTGCCACATTCAAGACAGTTCAAAAAAATTCTCCAATCAGGTTTATGGTGGCCGACTATGTTCAGAGAAACTCAATCATTTATCTATAAGTGTGATATGTGTCAAAGAATGGACAACATCAGCAAGAGAAATGAGATTCCAGAAAATCCGATATTGGAGATTGAAGTGTTTGACTGCTGGAACATTGATTTTATGGGGCCATTTAACCCTCCGTCACATGGAAACAGTTATATTTTGGTAGCGGTTGACTACGTTTCCAAGTGGGTAGAGGCAAGTGTATGCCCACCAAACGACTCTAAAGTAATGCTGAAATTTTTCAAGACATCATCTTTCCAAGGTTTGGGATTCCAAAAGTCGTAATAATTGACGACGGTATTCACTTTATTAACAAAGTTTTTGAGGGCTTATTGAAAAAGCATGGGGTTAAGCACAAGGTAGCAACTCTGTATCACCTTCAAACAAGAGGACAAGTGGAGATATCAAACAAACAAATAAAATCCATTTTAGCGAGAGTAGTGGGAGTGTCAAAACGAGACTGGGCAGTCAAGTTGGATGATACATTGTAGGTGTATAGAACATCATTCAAAACTCTAATTGGAAGGACTCCATTTAAGTTGCTCTATGGGAAGTCATGTCACTTACCGGTTGAAGTAGAATACAAGGCACTGTGGGCAACTAAGTTCTTAAATTTTGACCTCAAGAACATTAAAGAGAAAAGACTTATGGATTTGCATGAGTTAGATGAGGCTAGACTTGAAGCCTAGGAGAGCTCAAAAATTTTCAAGGAAAGGACTAAGGCATTTCACGACAAGAAGATTGTGCCCAAGCAGATCACAGCTGGTGGTTAAGTACTACTATTCAATTCAAGACTTAATTTGTTCCCTGGAAGCTGAAGTCAAGATGGTCTGGTCTGTTTTAAGTGAGAGAAATTCTACCATATGGAGCTGTAACTCTAATAAACAAAGATGGTGAAGATTTCACAGTAAACGATCAGAGAGTTAATCCCTACTTGGCTAACGAATCCCAACCCGAGGAAACTTTGGTTCTTCTCGATGAACCACCTCGTCTCTAATGAGTGTGAAGAGTCAAGCTCGAAACTTTAAACAAGTGCACTTGGGAGGCAATCCTTTGTAAATATTTTACCTTGTGCTTTTACCAATTTCCTTGTTTTGTTAGTTTTTGATTTTAACTTCCAGGAAGCCGGTAAATTCGACCTGACCACCAAGCTTCCAAAAGAAAAAGAAAAAAAAAAGAAGAAGATGTGATGTTTCGTCTTCCCACTATAGACTCACGAGTGCCTTGTCGCCTAAAGTCACCACACCATTATTGAGAAGACAAATCACTATTCTCTTCATTAAGCCTTCCATCTTCTCTCCCCTTCATATATCATATTTTTCTTTTTTTACAGCACCTCACTCGGAAAGTCTCACCGCACTCCACCTCACTCGAGCCATCACGCGCTCTACCCCACTCGAGTCGTCACTGCTCCTCACGGCCACTCGAGTCGTCACTGCACCGCAAATCACTTGGCGATCCGTCATCACTCGACGCAACTTAACCTCACGCTAAGCCAACTCGAGTCTGCCACCTCACGGCCACTCGAGCTCTTTCCACGCTCATAGCTCCTACCCGCACCTCACGCCACGCCGCACTCGACCTCACAGCTCCTCAATGCACCTCACGCCACGCCGCACTCGACCTCACAGCTCCCCACTCGACCTTACGCCACGCCGCACTCGACCTCACGCCATGCTCCTCACAGCTCCTCACCCTCACCTCACACCACGCCGCACTCGACGTCACAGCTCCTCACTGCACCTCACGCCACGCTGCACTTGACCTCACAGTTCCTCACTCGACCTCACGCGATGCTCCTCACAGCTCCTCACTGCACATCACGCCACACCACATTCGACCTCACAGCTCCTCACCGCACCTCACGCCACGCTGCACTCGACCTCACAGCTCCTCACTCGACCTCACACCACGCTCCTCACAGCTCCTCACCGCACCTCACACCATGCCGCACTTGACCTCACCTCAACTCCACCTTAAATCAGATAGCGATGACATGCTCGATAATGACGAAAGTATGAATAAGGGAGACGATGGAGGAGACGAATTTGACTACGATGGGGAAAGGCGGAAAGTCAGATATAAAGATGTGATCAACGCCTTTAGACAAATGCGAGTTCTTGGTACAGATATGTATATCGACCAATGATAGTCAAGCTGGAGATTGCTAAGGACGTCAATTTCCTACTCCATTCAAGTGGTTTAACACTGTTTGTGTCCAATTCTCACCACTTACCGTGGATGGGCATCTAGGTTAACAGATAAGAGTAAATGAATTATTCGAATCGGTGAGATCGTGACAAGAATTCTTGAAGAATGTAACATTCCACTAAAATCGAGGCAAATTCCCCCCAAATGGATCGATAAAAGCAACTCGGTTTCTATCACCCTCACCACCAGGAGGGACTTGGTTATATAATTTCACAAATTTAGAATCAGGAAAGGAGTCAAGGATAGGATTGCCCAAAGTGGAATACACCTCACTCAACAAAATAGGTAATGTTGTTTTCCTTCCACCAGAAGATACACTTTTTGAAAAACGAACTCGCAAAGACTCTCAAGGTGAGAGAATGGATCCACAAGAGCAGAGAGAAAAGTCACCAAAACAGTCAGACAAAGTGCCAGAGTGTTTTTATTTTGAGGAGTACATACATCCGCGGATGACCAAAGGAGTGGCGGCAGCTCACAAAAACATTGGTCTTGTGCAATGATTCTGTAAATGGACTTTTAAAATTGTGACAAAGTTGGAAGCGCAGTTCAGAGATTTTAAGATTAGCTCCAGTTCTCACCCAACACGGGACTCGATTCCTCCAGAAGTGAGAGCACCAAACTCCCCACCTCGCCGACGATCCACATCAACATCATGAGAAGTTAGAGAGCGTTCCACATCAAAACAACCGCGCCGTGCATCCTCATACACAAAGAGACAAATCACTTCTCAACAGCAGCACGAGGTGGTGCCAGAACCATTTCATCTTGATCTGAATGAGTTCATACAACCTGAGCCAATAGTTGACCCTCTTTTCGAACAATACAACTACGCCACATAAAGAACCCCAAAATTAAACCTAGAGTCGAGTCCTGAATAACCACTTCATAGGAAACAAACTCGCAGTCGAAGAAGATCCAACACCGCACCACCACCACAGGTGATAGGAACCTCGGTGGTGAGGTCTCGGATATTAATTCAACGGCCCGACCTGGGTGAGTCCAAACCGATGAATACGAGTTTTTTGGCGGAATTGCGTGAATGAGAACCCCCAAAGAAGGGTGATTATTCCTCTGATAATCTCGGATCCGTCAAGTTGGAATCCTCACAAGCTTGACTCGTCTCTCGTTCTTGAATTCTCAAAAGAAAGATAAGGCGGCTAAGTATTCTAACAAAGAGAACTTCATAGTGTTTTTACGTATTTTGAGTCTGAAAAGTACAAAGGAAAGCTTGAGCTTATATAGGCTCAATAGTACAATGGTAATATGCTTAAAATAGGAAGGGAATATCATAGAATTAAGTGTCCAACGGACTAGTGATGAGGGCTGTCGATCTTAGAGTTGTTGGAGAAGGTTTGGTGATCGGTCGGATATGGAAAGTCTTCAATGGGGAAGATTCGCCTAATCATGTGCGTTCTGGAGCATGAGAAGACTCTTCTGGATGCTTCTAATTGTCTTAGATTGTCTTCTGGTCGCCACACATAAGTCTGCAGGCTCTTAAGGGAAGTGGCTCCCAGACTTTCCTTAAACAGATTAGGTTTGGACCTTCTTATTGTAAAGCAGGTATCTGGAGGATCCGTTGGGCTTTTGATATGTTCTTTGCCATTTTGGATCACTGAAAGGCACAATAATAATCTCCAAGTGATCCGGAGTAAAGGACGCTCTTGAGCTGGGCTATGTTGCTTGAAAGTTAACGCTGTCGCGCATAAAGCCTTAGTGCATAAGGTCCAACTTGTAAAATACATAACTATCCGCTCCGATCTTTGATTAGGCTGATTGAACCTCGAGTAGTTAGGTAATTGAGTCAGGAAACCATGGAAATAAACTCCATGTTCTAATTATCTATTTAGCGTCTGGAACCCCTTGATAAGTTAGCGTATGTCTTCCTGATCCTCTAGGGAATGTTGTTTGGGTGAACTCCTTGCTTGCTGCTCCGGTTCTTGAGTGATGGGTGAATCATTTATTTTAGACAGGTGAAGCATGTCTAATAAGTTTGTCTCCCCTTTTTCTTTGATATGTTTCCTAAGGAAGGTTGTCTCCCCTTTATCTTTGTTATATTTAGCCTGAAACTCGACAATCGAGTCTAAGACTTGTTCTGCAGTCGATGGTCTTAGGATCCTACCATCAAGGATCCTATTATTCTCTCCTTCTTCAAAGGGTTTTGCCCTCAAAACTAAGTCACCTGCACCGAGAGAAAGCAAGTTAGGTGTCATTCGGCTTTGAGAGTCTAGGATATTACTCATACTGCAAGTGCACAACAACAAAAAAATAGTATTTAGGGATCAAATCCAGGAAGAACCAAATTACACTCTCAATTCCTATTGAATCACAAGCTATATCAATCGAATAAAGGAAGTGAATTCTAACAGATTAGATGTGAATGTAATCAAATAATTAAAGCAATCGGATGTCGGGTATTCATCCGGGAGTTAGAATTCTTGTCAGGGAAACTATTCAGGGACTACTCTAATCTTATTCTCGGCTTGAACATAAGTAAAGATAAACCAACTCTCGTTGAATCTACCCATCTATCGATAACCTAAAGGTCCTAACTCTCGTTGGTTTCATATTACAAATAGGCTTTATCATTTGGGTTCAATTACCCACAATCCAACCTAGCATCAACTCTCATTGGTAGTGAAAGAATTGCTCTTCTAATCTAGTTCTACTTCTTAACAATCTTCTGGAAGGTTAACAACCTAATATCATTGACTAGGTGATCAGGTTAATCTATGCATTAAAGTCGAGTATTAGAAGGAGAATCATCTACTAATCAATCTTATTTGTTCCCCAATAATGAATTCTAAAACCCTAGAATCCCTAGATCTGATCTAAGATCTACTCAGACATAGAACAACAACTTTGGCAAATCATGATGAACTGAAATTGAAATTGCATAAAGATATAATAAAGAGGATTCATAAATTCTTGTCAAGTATGAAGAGATCTTCTTCCTAGCTTACAAACTCTCAAAACTCTGTAAAATTTAGTTCTCCAATATCAAAAGAGACTCGTAATAAAAATAGGAAAAATAGTATTTATAGGGCCCAAAACAAGGGTTGAAAATCGCGAAATTATGTTTCTACGAAAGGCTAGGATCGATCAAGCACTAGGCGATCGATCGATCCCTTGGATGATGAGTAGATATTCTCAGAAACCAAGTCGTTCTTCAGATCATGCGCATAATCCTTTGAGATGACTGATCGATCGATCCTTGATAGATCGATCGGTCCTTCCTTTCGTGGAGAATGACAAAAAATGCTTCAAACCTCTCCACAGTCCACCTTCAAACATGATTCCAACTCTGAACGTTTTTGACCTGAAATCTCAATAAAAACATAGACAAATTTCCCAAATATAACTGTAATAATGAGCTCAAAACCGAAAAAATATGAGGAACATCAATTCTTACCTCGATTGTGACTTGTGGGAGAACGCGGTGTTGGGTCTGGTGGATTTTCCTTGAGGGGTATATGGGATAACATGCAGCTGACCTCCTCTTTTGACAAGTTGAGTGGAACTAAATCTATAGCTCCATTGAAATGAACCAAAGTTCCTTCCGGTTTTGCATCCTTGGTGTGTATGTATTCTTCTTTGGTAATCACTTGTTGGTGGTTATCTGGTGGTTCCTCTTTGGTTAGCAAAGATGGTATGATGCTCTTTGACTCCTTCGTGGATCTTATACCTGTCTCAACATCCTTCGACAAAGGCAAATGCATCATACTAGAATTGGAAGGTATAAAATCCGAATTGTCTGGATTATTAGTTGGCTTATGTCAATCCGTTTTCAGTTTTAGTGTTTAGGATTTTAGTCTCTTGCCTAACTAGACATTTCACAGCCAAGTGACCTTTCTTATGACACATATAAAAACCATATCTTTCAAATTTGAAGGTTTAAAGGACGTATATTCATCTAGTATGACTTGTAGTTTGTGTGATGGTGTATCTCTTATAGGAATTCTTGTGACAGCCTGGGGCGCTTCTTCTTGTGGTTTTGCTTGTCCGCCATTCTGGTTACCGTAAAACTCAAGCCTACTCTCGGCTACGAAAGTCTCTGTCTGGTTGTTCGTGTATCCTCGGTACATGTCTCCACATTCTTGGTACCTAAAACAAGATATTCCGGTGGGAAAAAACATATCAAAACTACTAGGTATCTCAAGTGCTTCCAATGTGTTGGTCGATGTCATTGTTGGCTAGGGTGGGAAGGTTGACTTCTTTCGGATGTGCGGCTTGGTATGTCGGTACATACATCCGGCGTTCCACGTTCGATGTGTTCTAATCGCGTATCGAGCTTGGCCAGCTGGGATTGAATGTGTATGACCATTCCCGTGACATTGGCTACTACTTTTGGTGTCACCATAGAGCCTTGGATTATATGCTTTGTTTTACTAATGTATGTTGAAATTGGTGGGTGCTTCACGACGCGTTGTAACTCTTCTTTGAGTAACTTTTTGGAGGCAATTGGCGTGTGACATATTGCTCATGAAGAAACCCTTTGAGATTGCTCCAAGTGTACTTTGGTTCTCCATAATATGCACTCCACTTTTCTTCTTGTTTCCACAATGCTTGTGCTTTTCCCCGTAAGGCGCTTATAGCTAAAGACATCTTTTCCTTCTCAAAGACCTTATGTCTCCAAAAGTAATCCTCCATAGTGTATTTTCAATGTAGATAATCTTCTTTTCCTGAAAAGGATGGAAGATTAGGACCACAAATATTAAAGCTATTACTTACACCAATATGTTGTCTACGTCGTCTTGTGTGGTTGGTATAGCTTTGCCCTATAGGTGCTAAAATTCCATGATTTTAGGGCTTCACATCATGAATAAGAAGATTTTTGTAGTCACAAACTTTCACATCACGTTCAGGTTCATCCTCATAACTGAATTCAATTTCAGTTTCATTGCTCCATGATTTGATTGGATGTGTGACGTTGGTGTAGTTTTGGTGATTGTCTGGTGGCTCAGGTTCAAGCGTGACACCATATGAATCCTTTTCATATTCCATAGGTCTTCAAAATCCTCATTGTTGCTAGCTGAAGATTGATCTTTTCTAAGACTCCAATCGGATTCATAGGAGTAACTCTCCTCATTCTCTTTATAGTATGCCATTGAGAGTACTTGCACAAATCAAAGACAAACAAAATAATTAAAGGATTAAGTCTTAACAATTAAACACAAAAATGACAAGCAAGAACAATGATTTTTTTTCTTTTTATTTTCAAAATCTTATAAGGCCCCATATACCTTGGTGTTAACTTAGCTGATCGGGCCGAACGCTCCTTACCCTTATATGTGACTGTCTTAAGGTAGACCAAGTCACCAACTGCGAACTCAAGATCCTTCCTTCTCTTGTCCGCATAGCTCTTTTGCCTATCCTGAGCTTGTTTCATGTTGAGCTTGACCATTCTCAACTTTTCTGTTGTATCCTCTATGAAATCTCGCCCATAAATGCTTCGCTCCCCCACTTGAGTCCAACACAAAAGGGTTCGACATGGTCGTCCGTACAGTGCCTCATACAGAGACATCCCAATACTTGCGTGATAATTGTTGTTATACGCGAATTCGGCCAAATGTAAGTGCTCATCCCACTTACCTCCCCAATCCAACACACTTGCCCGCAACAAGTCCTCAAGTGTTTGGATGGTACACTCTGACTGACCATCTGTCTGCGGATGGTAAGCCGTACTCGTATGGACCTTAGTCCCCAACCTAGCCTGAAGCGCTTTCCAAAACGCTGAACAAAACTTGGCATCCCGATCCGACACTATGCTTGCCGGTGCACCATGCAACCGAACAATCTCCCTTACATAGATTTCGGCCAGCTTTTCAGCTCGATCCGTCCTATTGACCGCAATGAAGTGAGCCGACTTGGTTAGTCAATCCACTATGACCCATATCGCATCCCTTTTATCACAAATGGGCAGTCCCGTTATAAAGTCCATTGTGATCATGTCCCTTTTCCATTCCGGGATCGGTAGGCTTTGCAACAACCCAGTAGGAACTTGGTGTTCTGCCTTCACCAATTGGCAAGTAGGGCATTCTGAAACCCACTTAGCCACGTCCCGCTTCATTCCTGTCCAATGATAGTACCTTTTTAGATCTCGGTACATCTTGGTTGATCCAGGATGGATAGCCAACTTAGACTGATGTGCCTCCTTAAGGATTTCTTCCCGCAATCCTTGGTCGTTTGGAACACACACTCGGCCATGAACCAGAATCGTCCCATTATTCGAAATCTGGTACTCAGTATTATCGTTCTTTGCTACCTTGTTCAGATTTTCATCCTTTTCCTGGGCAATCCGTACCCGACTTAGCAAATCTGCTTGGTCCGCTGCACCTAGGCCCAAAGGTTCCTCTTCAACCGTTAAGGCTGCTAGGCTCAACGTCCCGACCATGCTAATCAGCCCTTCCATCTCTTTTTCCGAGTCCACGTCGACCCTTTTCCTACTTAGTGCATCAGCAACTAAGTTTTCCTTACCCGGATGGTATTCTATGTCCAGGTCATAGTCCGCGATCAGTTCCATCCATCGTCTTTGCCTTAGGTTCAGGTCCGGTTGAGTGAAGATGTACTTCAAACTCTTATGATCCATGAATACTTGGACCTTCCCACCATAAAAGTAGGATCGCCATATCTTCAAGGCGAAAACCACTGCAACCAGCTCCAAGTCATGAGTGGGGTAATTCACTTCATGCTTCCTTAACTGTCGTGATGCATAAGCAATCACCTTCCCATGCTGCATCAGTACGTAACCCAAACCCATTCGTGATGCATCCGTATACACCACATAAGGCTCACTTCGTTCCGGCAAGGCCAGAACTGGAGTACTCGTTAGCATGTCCTTAAGCCTTGAGAAACTCCCTTCACATTCCTTAGTCCAATTGAAAGGAACATCCTTTCCAGTAAGTTGGGTCATAGGCTGCGCCATGCTCGCAAAGCCTTTGACAAAACGTTGCTAATACCCAGCCAATCCAAGGAAGCTCCTTACCTCGGATGCGTTCAAGGGTCTAGGCCATTCTGAGATTGCCTTGATCTTTTCCGGGTCCACGGACACACCCTTATCCGAGACCACATGACCCAAGAACCCAATTTCCCTTTGCCAAAAGCTGCACTTACTCAGCTTCCCGAACAGCTTGTGTTCCCTTAGCTTCCCCAAAACCGTCCTTAAGTGACCTTGATGCTCTTCCGGCGACTTAGAGTACACCAGAATGTCATCTATGAAGATGATCACGAATTCATCCAAGAATTCTCGGAACACATCGTTCATCAATTTCATGAAGGCTGCTGGAGCATTGGTCAGCCCGAAGGGCATGACCACGAACTCGAAGTGTCCGTACCTTGTTCGAAAGGCTGTTTTCCGAACGTCAGACTCCGCGATTGGGATCTGATGGTAACCCGAAGCCAAATCGATCTTTGAGAACCAGGTAGCACCTCTGATTTGGTCCAACAACTCATCTATCCGTGGAAGAGGGTACATGTTCTTTACCGTTACTCGGTTCAGCCCACGATAATCTATGCACAGCCTGAACGTGCCATCCTTCTTCTTGACGAAGAGTACTGGTGCGCCCTAAGGCGAACTACTTGGGCGAATGAATCCCTTGTCCGTCAATTCACTAAGTTGCCTCTTTAACTCGGCCATCTCTGCCGGCGCCATCCGATAAGGTGCCTTAGAGATTGGGGTCGTCCCGGGTTCTAACTCGATCGTGAAAGGATCAGATCGAGATGGTGGTAAACCCTTAACTGCTGCGAACACATCCTCGAACTCATTCACCACCGGAATGTCCTTAAGTTATGTGTCCGTCTCTGTCTCGGCAGTTGTGATCGTGGCTAGGTACGCTTCACATCCTAGTTCGACCATCCGTTCTGCTTGGATAACCGAAATGATCAAGTTCCCTGAGGTGGGTCGGATTCCCTGAAACACCAGCTGATTCCCACCATTTTCAAATTTCACTCGACCGCGATGGCAGTCTAAGTGTGCCTTGTTCCTTCCGAGCCAATCCATTCCCAAGATCACGTCATAAGACTTCACTTGGCAGATCACCAGATCAACTGGCATGCTCACTCCCTCTATGCACACTGGGACGTTCCGGACACTACCCAAAATGTCCATCACTTGCCCACCAGCGGCTCGGACTAGTCCTTTACCTTCCTCGGGTTCCTTCTGGAATCCATCAGTACCTATCATTCACAGTTCCTACACATTTTCTATACTGCTAAGGATCCTATCATACGCAACAAGCAAGCAAGTTCACCAAGAAAATGCTAAGGTAAAGAGTGAGAAGACTCACCAGTTATTGGGCGCGCAGTGTTCTGATCCGCTGGATCCGCAACCATCGAATAAACCCTCGGCACCAATGCTTGCCTCTTTGGCGGAGGGTGGCAGTGCTTCACTTGCCCGTTTCCCTGAAGACTGCTCCAACTTCGGACAATGCGGTCTGATGTGCCCAACTTCACCGCAGTTGTAGCACACCCTTGCATCACTAGTTCGGACTTCCTTTCCCCTTGGGTCCTCTTTCGGGCAGTCTCGAATCCTATGCTCCGTGCTACCACACCGGAAGCATGTACCCGAAGCAAATCTGCATGTACCAGAATGCTCCTTCCCGCAGACCTTGCACGTACTGCGGGCAACAATTGGCTTCGCGGACCCATTTCCTTCCAACTTCTTGAACCTGGGTCCCGGAACACTTCCCGGCTGCACTTGCGGTACAGTCTGTACCTGCTTCCTTTCCCCAGCCACCTTGGCTTCTTCCAGCCCACTTTCCAACTGTGCTGCCTTCTCTACCAGCTCGGCAACAGAATTGTAGTTCCGGACTTGGCAAACATTCCGGAGCTCAATTCGCAGTCCGCGCATGAAGCAACGAACCTGGACCTTCTCATCGTCCAACTCGCGACCCGCATATCGCCTCAGATTGTTGAACTTGGTCTCATATTTCCTCACGGACATGGATCCTTGGCAAAGATCCAGAAAGGCTCCCTCAAGCCGATCAAACACTTCCGGTGGGAACTATTTTGCCCTAAACTCCTTACCGAACGTTTCCCAGCTACAGTTCGGGTTATCCATTCTTCCCGAAACACCTTGCCACCAATTGTGCGCGTCCCCTTCCAGGTAGTGGACCGCGATATCCCTCTTAAACTCTTCCGGACACCGGATAGAGTTGAAATTTCTTTCCAACCTACTTCGCCACTCGTCTCCCTCGATAGGCTTGGCACCTCCTGAAAAGAACTTGGTGCCTAACTTCTGCATGTGGTCCATCATTTTCAGATATGATGGAGTGACTGCAGAGTGTGTCTCCTCGACCACAGTTTCCACTGGAACCGAAATCACCCGCGGTGGTACTGCTGCAGCGGGCACTACAGCAGGAAGTCTTTCCAAGACTTGGGTCAACAGAGCAAACACCTCACTCATCCCAATCGGATTCGCGGGTACCAGCACTCGCGTTGGGATGTTCACTTCTTTCCACACTTTGATTGTCCACACTCTGGACATCCTCATCCTCGGTCCTTCCCGTCACAGCTCGGGAAGCCACCTCGTTTCCCACATTCCTTCTGGTCCAATTATTTTTAGCCATCTACAGTGACCCGATTCACTAAGTTAGTCCCTCATACTAACTTAGTTCAATTCACACCCATATAAATACATATAAACCTTACCGCGAGACCTTGGCGCGAGGAGGATGGATTTCCATTCATCTACCCGTTTATGCATATAACCCGACTATCCTAGAACCAAACCGCGCTCTGATACCAACTTGTGACTCCCTAACTCAATATGTCTACGTCCGGATTCGATTCAGTTTGGCCTTGGGCGGACCAAACACTTAGTCAGTTTTAGGTTCTTTCTTTACTTAGTCTTTTTCGGGTTTTTGACAGTTTTATAAGCCCAAAACATATGCATAAACCAACTCAAGAGGTTCTAGTACAACAAGTTTTCAAGAATGTTCGAATTTAAATGTGCGTAGACCTATTTTAACCCAGCCTTATTCCATCCTTCCTTCTTCTCGCCTCGGTCTCGCTCCTACTTAGCCACTTTCACGGTCTTTGGGTAAATCACCTACAATCACGCAGATTGGGTAAGCAAACGAATTTGCTTAGTGAGTCGGTCATTCCGTCCCACTAGGCCAAACCAGATACGTATTAAACAACAAGCAATCAAGTCAGAGATAGCATTATTCATGCATAGAGTCCAGCATACGCATATGCTCAGAGTCCGATCAGATCTGTTGCCTTAGTTACTCGGATTCACCTGAATCAACCAAAACACCAATCATGAACGGAAAACAGTACATATTCATCCAATCAATCACGCAATCCTAACCCATCTAAGACTTAATCCCACTATTGCCCAAAACGAACCAAGAATCACCTCAACGGTCCCGAAAACTCACCTTTGCCTTAGCCTTTTCTGACACCTCTTGATGCGATTGCCAATCAAGATACTCGGATCCGGTTTTGGTCACTCTCGATCCGCTCTTTCCCTTACTCAACTCGGCAAAAATCGGTCTTAGAGTGCTTCGCAACGATTCCGACTTCCTTAGAGATTTTCGTGATGATTTTTAGGCTGCGGCACTTTTTTTCCTTATTTATAGAGTTTTGGGTGAAAAACCCTAACCCTAATTCGCCCCAAGGTGGGCCAAATTCGAGCCCACCTGAATTGGATCAAGTCCAATCCGCTGGACACTTATGTCTCGGACCGACCCATGGACGGCCCAACGACTTCCCACTATCACTCCCTTCAGTTCGGACACTCAACAATCCTGTCCGAACACTTCACTTCCTGTCCGAATATTTCACTTCCTGTCCGGACACACTACCCGTTCGGACACTGTCACTCCCTTGTCCGAATTTTATGGACTTGTCCAAATTTCCCGCGGCCTGGTCCGAATTTTCTGCGGCCTGGTCCGAATTTCACGCGACCTTGTCCGAATTTCACGCGACCTTGTCCGAACTTCACGCATCCTGGTCCGAAATTTTCGCGACCTTGTCCGAATGGCACATGGCCTTGTCCGAATGGCACTTGGCCTTGTCCGAATGACACATTGCCTTGTCCGAATGGCACTTGGCCTTGTCCGAATGACACATTGCCTTGTCCGAATGGCATTCAGCCTTGTTCGATCAAAACCCCAGACTTTTCCTTACTTCCTCACACAAATTCCTTTGTCCCTCGAACCCATCCGGAATCACCCGAAGGGTCCGCGGAACGCGGGTGTTACACTTGTCTCCCCTTTGTCTTTGACATGTTTCCCAAGGAATGTCGTCTCCCCTTTATCTTTGGTGTATTTAGCCCGAAACTCGACAACCGAGTCTAAGCCTTGTCCTGCAGTCGATGGTCTTAGGATCCTACCATCGAGGATCCTATTAACAGGAGTCCCAAAAACAAGCTTTCAAGCCGCAACAATCCCACCCACAAGCATTCCAACCCTATACCTTTCAACCGCAAGCGGAAGCAAAATTTTTGGACCCAATATAATCTAATTCAAACTTCTTTAACTTCAATACCCCGTTGGAGTAACAACAGGAACCACAATCCCAGGACACTAGCCTAGATGACGATCCCACTGAATGGAAACTCTCCTAGTGAGGTAAATGACTCTAAATCTCATTGTATATACATTTACATTAATTACTCTAGGATTTTCCTTCCGACTTTGATTACACAGGAGACTGTGTTGTTTATGTTTGGGGGAGAGTCCTAAAATTTATTAACATGTTTTTTGTGTTTCTTAGTTTGAACTTTCCACATAAATCATGCATCTCATGTAAGGCATAAAAAATCCATAAAATTTTGAAAAATTCTGAAAATGCATCCATAAAAACAGAGTGTTCATGTAGTTGCACTACATTCATATAGGATTGAGTCTAGAGTTTTGGGAATCATCTTGTTATTGATAGACATTCTTGCTAGGTTGATTGGCTAGTAACCATAGTGAACTCTTGTACATGTGGCTTCTCCCTTTCAAAACCTATTTGGTAGATCATTCACCTTTGAAACTTGTGCTTATGTTGTGTCTCGAAAGGACCTGGTTTGTTTCCTCCTAAATTGAATTTAATTTTGCCAAATTAGGGGCTTGAGATGCATTGAATTTGATCCTTCCTTGAGCTTAGCTTGTCAACTAGAAACAATAAAACAAAAAATAACTCACCTCACATAATGAGGTCCAAGGTGAACGGGGACTGTACGTCAACCCGTACTTTCTTGTGTCATTGATAAAACCAATATGATATTGCCTAAGGTGAATGGAGACTGTGCGTAGATCCATACTTTTTTGTGTTCCCTAAGAAAGCTAAGATATTGATGCCTAAGGTGAATCAGGGTTGTGCGTAAACCCGTACTTCCTTGCATTCATTGATAAAGCCGAAGCAAAAATCATGAGTTTGAGCAAAAACTGAATGTAAATAATGAATGATAAATGTGTTGAAGCAATTAAGTCTTGCTAAGCTCTTGGAAGTTGTATCAATAGGACTATGATCAATAACCCCTCTTGAGGCCTGCACCTTTGAAATAGGAATCAAATTTGTGTTTCTTAGAGTTCAGCTAAGTAGTAGGGATATTTGGTTAGGATGCTAAGCCTTGATGAGAGTAGATTGTGTTTTTACAATGGAATAAGGGTTCACTTGTGGATTACAGCTTTTTGGCCTTGTAGGTTGTTTGTTTGAAGCGAGATGTTCCCTTTGTCAACAACCTCTCTTCTCACTTAGCTCTATGTGTTTGCTTGAGGGCAAGCAAAGTCTTAGTTTGGGGGAGTTTATATACACGCATTTTAACATATTTTAAGAGCCATTTTTAGTTCACTTTTCATACATATATGTTGCATTTACGTTATATTCGAGTCATATGTAGTTTGTACGCCCATGTTACATTTGCATATCATACACCTTGCATTTGGGGTTATTTTCAGGAAGTTTGGACTTCGGATTGGCACTCAACGGTAACTCTCCTAGTGGGACTCAGATTGGCACTCAACGGTAACTCACCCAGTGGGACTCGGATGGCGTGTGGAACCACCTTTGAAGGGCCAAGTCTACTTCACTTTTGACGGTCTGAGTCCACTACACCTTTGACGCCCTAGTGACTCGACTCGGCCCACGAAGTCGAGTCAACTATCTTTCTTAATTTTTCTTCGTTTTTACTTTTTAGGTTTAACAGGGGACAAGTATAATTACCCCCGTAGTGTTACAAAGAACGAACATGCTTGAACATTGTTTCAGAACCTTTCGAGCTTTTCATTGTTGTAATTCCAGAACAAGAATTCTACTTTCGTTTTATACTCTTTGAATTTAGTTTCATTCTGCTTTTATTCAAAGTTTACTTTCTGAATTTTATTATTATATCTTCCACCTTGATTGTTATATTAATTGTTTCACCCATGAAATTTGAGTAGTTAACTTAGGGTTCCTGAGGGAACGGATTAGATAAGTGTGGACCTTAAAGTTGTCTAAGTCGCTTAAGAGTAGAATAATATGATTTCTTTTGTTTCGGTGTTGTTAATGCTTGTTCCTTTCTGATCAATTGAAACATGATCTTAGACGTTTAGCTCCCGACGGGTGTGTTGAACTGTCTGACTTAACCGTCTCAAAAATCAACACTCTTAGCCTAAGGGATTAGTTATCTAAGGTGTTTATTAGGCTCGTCTAAACTGTTGCTTCACGCTAGTTAGGTTGTTAAACGCTTATGATGGTAAGGTCTGTTAATAGATTTGCTAAGGCTATTTACCACGAGAGTGGACTCAGTAGTTATGAGTTTATTGCCTAGAGATCCGCTATGTTTGAGTTTGTTAAGCGATTTAGTGATTTTAAGTGAAACGCTGATCCGTGATCTCCGCCCCTTAAGAAACCCTTTCTCTTATTTATTGCTTACACTTGATTTTTGCTTTTTACTGCACTTTGTCACACTATTTGTTATTTACTGCACTTGTCATGCTGTGTGCTCTTTACTGCACTCTGTTCCGTCGTTTACTTTCCACTTCACTTTGTTTCGTTGTTTACTTTTCATTTTTACTTTCGTTTCTCGTTGTTTAAAATTGCTCACTTAGGTTGATAGATAACAAACCACTGAGTTGATCTGGTTTGAATTAGAGTAGTCTATCACATTATAATTGCTAGTTACACTCCCACTTGGATTGACACCTATTTTACTACATCGACATCAGTATAATAGGATTTGAATAGCAGTGAAAAATCTTGTTATCAATAATGCATTGTTTATTTCAAATTTTGTTTCCCTAACACTGAAAAATTAGCTCTTCCAGAATCCATAATTATTATTGCATTACAAAGATATAGTATTCACGCTTCCAGCAGAATTTTTAATATCAAGGAAGGAGAACTACTTTTTATTCTTAAGTATTGTGTGCCTTTGTACCAATGTCCGCTAGACAAATATCTCCATCCTTATTTTGAAGTTTCAACATTTTATGATTATACATAAATGCGTTAACGTACTGAAACCAAAATTTAAATATTAAATCAAAACTATTTCAATTAAGGAAAAGAAATATAATCGCTCATTATCATGTCATATTGTTTTCTTCTGAAAGATTTTAATTGTTTAGATTTTCGTTGATATCTTCA
>JAKUCM010007441.1:0-16212 GCA_023374145.1 Lepidium sativum | reverse complement strand
AGAGAGAGAGTAGAAATCAGAGAAACATTACTTTACTTGGCTGAAAGTAGTGACAACCCAGGAACACGAAGTAATGCTGAATTCTTTGCTCTAAGTGAAATACATGAATTGGAGGTTTTGAGTTCTTGTTTGGTATGGTTATTTGGTATGACCTTCTTTTTGTTGTCAACACAGTAAGCAATAGCCTGCAATAAGAAAACATTGATATAGATGTTGATATTCACCACTTGAAAGGGCTTGTGTCATATTTTCAAAAATATCGGGAGACAGATTTTGAGGAAGCAAAGGCTAAGGCTAAGAAAATTGCAGCTGATATGTTGATGAAAATGTGTTATTATCAGCGGAGGAGAGCTTCAAGATTGATTACTTCAACACAATCATGGATCAAGCTCTACTTTCTCTGGAATCCAAGTTTGAACAATTCCAAAGGTAGGAACAAACTTTTGGGTTTTAAAAAGACTATCAGCCGCAAGTGAGGACAGTTTGAAGGCATCATGTTTGAACTTGGAAGCTTCTTTAGAGAATGGTAAGCATTCAGACATTGTTGGTGATGATTTGTTTATGGAATAAAAGATTCTCCGAGAATCTTTACCAATGGAAGTTTAGAGGCCTATTGAAGTGCTTGATTTTTTGAAAAAGATGGAGGATTGTTATCAGAACACTAAAATTGCTTATCGCATATTATTGACTATTCTAGTATCAGTCGCCAACGCTGAAAGAAGTTTTTCAAAGTTGAAGCTGATAAAAAATTATTTGCGGTCGACCATGTCACAAGAGAGATTGAATGGGTTGGCTTTGTTGTTGATTGAGACAGCTATGGTTGGAAAACCTGATTATTCAAGCAAAAAAACTGTATTTCAATAAATGTTTTTTAAAAAACTTTTTTTCTTTCTATAAACAGTTTATGAAGTTGTATTATCTAATTTTAACATATGTTTTTATATCATTTTTAATTTTTAATAAAAGGGCATAATGTTTTTATTCGTTTAGGGTGGTCCAAATCGTTCCTCCGACATTGATATACCGTATCCAACGAAAATATAAAACATAAAATAATATTTAGGTATAAGATAAATCTTTATTATTATTCAGCGCATGTTAGTCCACGTTCAGGGGCAATTTTTCATCGCTTTGCACTAGTAGGTTTACTTAATTAAAATGAACAAGTGCTAGTTACCAAATCTCAGTAAACTAAATGATTATCTATTTATTTTATTTTTGTCAACGGTGTGATATATTATAATCGGGATCCAAAAGAAAACGTTACAATATGAATCAAAAAACCCTCTCTCGAACAGAACGAGCAAGAGAATCAGCTTTGTGATTTAAAGCCGTAGGGATGATAGAAAGTGAAAAGGAGGTAAAAGAAGATCTTAGTCTTGAGAAGGCCTCCTGGCAAGGTAGAAAGGCTGGCCACAATACTGCATCACAATCCGTCAGCATCTCCACCTCCGTAATTTGGACCGCTAGAAGAGACTTCAATGCCCATAAGACAGCTTCGACCTCTGAATGGAGGGCAGATAGACTGCGGTGGATCCCCCGTGCCCCCATGCAAGCTTTCTCCACTGAATATGGAAAACAGAACCAACCTAGACCCGTTTTGAGTTCCATATATTTCCAGGAAGCGTCCACGAAACATTTGTAACCATGGAAGCGAGAATTAGTTGTGGATGGATAAATGAACGATGATTTTAGAGCAACATACTGAGTTGTTAAGGATAAGCGAGGGGACGTTAGGTCACTTTGAGCCAAAGACCACTCTCTATATTCAGATTCCGCCTAATTTTTAATGTAGCTAGGGTGTGTATCATTATTGGAAAAGCAATGAGTATTCATTTCTTTCCAAATGTTCCATATAATCCATGGAAAAAAAAGTAGAGACTTCTGTAACTGGTGAACACCAAAATAAGTGGTCTAGATTGTACCATATCGACTTTCTCGAAAAAATGTCTCTTGCAATAGGAATGCCAGATATTGCCCAAGTCTGAAATGACGGGGACACTCAAATAACGCATGATTTATCATCTCCTGTTCTACACCACATCGTGAGCAACATGTACCACATTTAATGACACGCTTTGCCAATTTCTGCTTAACAGCTATGCAGCCTGATAGGGCTTGCCAGATGAAATGTTGGATTTTCTTTGGGCAATCCAATTTCCAAACCTTGGTAAACAACATGTGAAAGTTTGGACCGAATTGTCCCATCTCATTTCTACAAAAGATTATTCAGTTTGATACCCCGATTTAACTGAGTATCGCCCTGTCTTGGTGAAGTGTCAACCCCAGTAATTCGGTTTACGATGACGGGATATGGGAATTCCCAAGATCAATTGGGCATCCGTAGGCAGAAAATACTGACGCAGTAGGACTTCCTTCCAAGCTCCCAAACGATGATCAAATAAATTGATCGACCGTTAGATCCGGGAACAAAGTATTACCCAAATCTGAGGCAGGTCGAGGGATAGTATCCGGAATCCAAGGATCCTTCCAAACCTTTATAGATTCACCAGAACCAATTCTTCTTATCATACCTTTAGATACCAGAGATCGAGCCGAAGTTATACTACGCCAACCATAAGAGGAATTTGCTATTATTTTCGTTGATACTGGGCATTGTTCTTTATAGTTCTTCCTTCTCATTACTTGCACAAACAAGGAAGTAGGAAAATCAAGTAGTCGCCATAACTGTTTAGCCAAGAGGGCAGAGTTAAATCCTCGAGTATTCTAGAACCCAATCCACCTTCTGATTTGGGTTTACATATTTTTTTCCAACGCATCCAATGGACCCCTTTGGAAATCTCTGAGTTGGACCACCAAAAATCTGCTATTGCAGAATTTAGCTTGATAATAACAGTTTAGGTAAACGGTAGCATGACATGACATAAGTCGGTAATGCTGTAAGGACAGATTTTATAAGAACCTCCTTGCCCGCTTTAGATAGGAATTTAGATGACCAGCCATTAATTCGGTCTAGAATTTTATCATACACAAAGGCAAAAACTTTTGTTTTAGCTCCCCCAATGTTCTCCGGGAGTCCTAAGTATGATCACATACCTCCCAGTTGTGAAATTCCTAAGGTTTGGTGTGTCGCCGCTTTATTGTTGTCAGGTACCTCATAGCCAAATTGAAGCGATGATTTATCAAAATTAATTTGTTACCCTAAAACCTGTTCATAATCTGTGAGTATCTTCAGAAACTTGTGAAACCTCATCCTTTATTGTCTTACAGAAAAACAAACTATCATCTCCAAAAAGAATATGAGAAACAGATGAATGTTTTCGCTCTTCATCTCTCCAATTTACGTAAGATATTCAGACTCTGACACTATTTTCATGTTTTAGTGTACACATGTATGCATCAAGTTTAATATCTAACATAATTGTTATATATTTAACTTTTATATATCTTCAACATCAACTGTAATTCATTTCTTTTTATATACTTAGAGATGTAACATCATTACCACATACATCATGTCCGTTACCATGTAACTTAATTATTACAACTTCAAATGATATCCATCTTATTTAAGAAATTGCATTTATGAAAACAATAAATGCTTCTACAAAATATCTAAGCTATATCTTCTTTTTGCATTTAATTAATTTTGAAGATAATATTTGTAAGTGTTTTTGATTTTTTTGGGTTGTTGGATGAGAGAATACTAATTATTCAAAAAATTGTGCAATGTGCATCATACCTAATTTATACAATATATTTCACTAATTCACCAATTTGTTAATTTATAGTGTTTGGCAAAGTATTAATTTAAGGAAGTTATACTCATACATTTCTTGAAAAACAAAACTCAAAGCTCTGCAAAGATTTTAAACAATTCTGTAATCGGAAAGAGTAAGTAGGGCCAACTCAACAGTCTCATTTCCAAAATGGCTACATAAATAATGAACATATATTTCTTTAACCGGATCAAGATTCTCCTCTCCGGTTTAATATGCTTCTCTCATCAGCAATCCCACAAATACAATTCTTGTTGCAATTTTGCACCGCTTTGTTTCCGTACGCATGATTTTTCAAGTAAAATAATCTTCTCCTCTGCAATCTTTTCAGTCTTCACAACACAAACATAAATTTGATCTTTTAATTAAATTCACACGCCTCTCTCTTTCTCTTTTCACCACCACTCTTTCGTCTAATCTCTAGCTCTCACTGTCCAATTCAGCCTGTTTACCACTTTTGATACCAGTAGCAGAATCCTGAGAACCTGCGAGATAAATAATCATGAAAACGAATGTTCAATCTTGGTGTGCAGAGTAACGACGAGGTCATGTGCATCATCCAGGAGCTTCCACACATCTAATTGCCCTGCCATACTCTGACACTCCCTTAGAATCTCATCCATACTGTTATACTTCTCTATTATAAGTTTCCTTCGTTGCAACACCGAGGCTGCTATTGCATACAGCACCAAATCATCTGTTGGAGGTGCACGCTGTCTTATCCTGCTCCATGCGGATTTCCCCATCCCGGCTCTGATTGCGGCTTGATCTGCCCACATCACTTCCCAAAGACACAACGTCTGATCAAGTGTCAGCTCTCGTCTGAACATCACAACCACCATTCTGTATACAAAGAAACAGTCTTCAGCTTGGAGTTTCTCGAGGTGTCTGTAAAGCTTAGAGTCTTTTGATTTGATTATCTTTGAGACTATGTTGAGTTGTCTTCTAATTCCAACCTCATCCAGTCTGAAATTATTACGGGCTTTCTTCATGAACCCGACGAAGCACCAAAAGACTTCATGGTCGTCAGGGATTACAGAGAGTAAAGGAGAGAGAAGATCGCTCATTCCTTGGCAATAGCCAATGTCCGGGTCATACAAAGCATATGCTTCAAGAACAGCAACGAGCCGTGCAGCTTGAAATATTTTGTACGGTTCCAAGTGATTGTAATCTTTTAACCCCACCACTTCAGCAGCACGACATGCTCTGTCCTCAGATATGACTGCTTGGGATGGAGAATAAGGAGTCCACTCTGAGTTTGCACGCACGGCATCTAGACGGATAATACGCTGCCATGTCACAAAGTCCTCTTCTGTCCTTGGGATAGATGAGTTGGCTGGATAGGTCACATCCGGAGTATCAGAAGATTGAAAGACCTGTACTACTTCGCTCTCATCTGAAGAATCTGAATCTGATGACTCAGAATTGAGTGTAGATATAGTAGCATTAGTGATTCGTCTTGAACTACTGCCGTCTCTCTCAACTGTACACGAAACTTCACTCATGTACCCGATATCATCAGTGATATCTTCGTCGCTAGACAGAGACTCCCGAGCACTAACAACGTCATCAGAACATGAACTGTCAGAATCTTGCACTTGAGGCCAATCATACTCATCTTGGATAATTTCGCTGCCCCTTTTTAACTTCAGAGTCCCGTTATTGTATTTTTGAAGCCGCTTGCACTGTCTGCGTAGCCTCTCATACTCCTTTCTGCATATGTAAATTTAAAACAGATGAGCTACACAATAGTATAGATTTAAAAGTAAAAAGTATCCAAAGCAGTAATTCAATCAGTCTTTCTCACCTTCTCCGATTTCTTACAACGACTCTCTCTTCCTTGGAACTATTTAAACTGTATCTGTTTGCAGAAAAAGTAAAGTAACAAATATAAGAAAAGAGGCAACAAAATCTAGCTTCTGTACGGTGAATCCTACTCTTTGACTGTAAACTTACACTCCAAGAAGGAATGGCCAGACCTCCAACCGAATGCTCGGATCGATACCCTACAAAGAAATAAGGAAAAAAATAAACATCCTTTAAAAGTAAACAACCCAAAAGTTGGTGTTATTGTGAAGTTGGTTTCAGGCAGCTGTGACTCACTCTACTTCGAACTTTCTTCAATAAATCCACTCCTCCATTCCGCAGTCTACCGTCAGGCATGAAAAATCTTTTCCAGTGCTTTGGTCTGAGAGGCCTTTTCCTTTTCCTTCGGGACCATGGTGATTTAAGACGAGGCCTGATTGAAGCAAAGGTTAAGAGACAATATAGAAAAATAGAAAAAATTTATCCAAAAATATCAATGGAGCTTTAAATGTCAAACTTCATTCGTATTGATGGAAATAACTAAACATATTTCAATAATATATTCACTTGTACTAAAAATATTCACAAGCAAAAGCTTGAACTTGGATTCAATTTCAGCTATTTAATAGGCAATCATCAGCAAATTGATAACTTTATTAATTATCTAATCCTAGATGATTGGTTCTTGTTGAGGTTCATCTGTAGGAGACGAAGTCTAACAAGTCAATCAAAGGATCAAGATCAAACTCAACACGAATTGACTAAAAGCCCCAAACAACAAAAGCTACGATATCTAGAAATTGAATGCAATAAAGATCTAGAAGATTCACCGATCCGAAGAAGAAGAACATGACGTCGGAGATGAAGATGCCACAACGAAAAGAGCAGAACGTAAATGGATCCACGGAGATGAAGAGGAAGAAGGAGGAGATGATAATGGCGATGAAGGATTAGAAGACGAAGATGTCGTTTGAATTCTTCTCAAAGCTTTCATCTATCTCAAATTCAAAACCCCAGACTCCTCTCTCTCTTCCTCTCCTTCTCCCTAGATTAAACCTAATCAAAGTCCGAGAATACGAATCCCCAACAACGAATAATCCTTTCAAAAATCACCAATTGGTGTTGAAACCACAGCAACTCAAAGCAGGCAGAGGTAAGAGCTTCGATTAATACCTGCGACAACTGCAAAACTCCGGCCAGGTAAAAACACAGAGAGAAAAGAAAACAATCACCACCGTATACGAAGAGACATCCGCCTCCAAAAACACCACTCGGACTCCGAATTCGTCGGAGACCGTTGAAAAGGTCCCCAGAAGAGTCCGTCTTCTTCCACTTGCTTGCTTCGTCTTCTTCTCGTTTACTTTTCTTCTCTATCTATCTCTCTGTAGAAACGTGGGCTTACTTGGAATTTCAATCTGCAGAATCTATCTATGGAGGAAAATTAACTCAAAAAGAGAAAGTCTTTCCCAGTAATGCGACTTGGATGCTTATTGTGACTTTTAGTTTCGCTCTCTCTATCTTATGGACCCACGAATTCTGAAACCTCCAATTTACATTTTGGTCCCGTTCTCTTTCACTTATTATTTCTTTGCCCCGATTTTTATTATTTTTTATATCCCAGTTTCTTATACTTTATCTTTGTGCCCCAGAAGTTTTTATCTAACAGAATGGAAATTAATTTGTAGCCAAAAACGAAAAACAGTATAAGGTAAGAAAATTAATTTATGTGTTGATTTTTTGATTCTGCAGATTTATTTTATGATTTCATCAACAACATTCCTAACAAATAGATGATAAACCAAAACGAATTTAAACATTGCAAATTATAATTTACGTAATATGTTTAGCGTTTTTGTTTTGCATGTTTATTATTGTTATTCACTAGATCTGAAATACTGGATCTATAGTCAAATTCTTTAAAATTTTAATAACATTATTTGGGATAAATACGATTTCTAGAAGTTGAACTTGAAAAAAAAATCAGCTAATATGTCATTCTATAATACTTATTAGTCGACGATTTTTACATCATTTAATTTACATAGGTCACTTAAATATCTACACACAACTTTCAAATCTAGTATTGTAATACAGATCAATCAATTTTTAAGAATTGAGTAACTATATTTCCTAGAAGAAATTTAGTAAATTAAGATAGTGTCGAATTTTAAGAACAAAAATCAACATGAATTTTTCCATTGGTTTAGGTTAACTTCTGTGATAAGAATTCAACGAAATAAAAAACATATCAGCTATTAAAAATACTTTTTGGTAGATTGGAAACGATTTTGAGATCATGATCTGATTGGTTTCAAACGAATGTGATGAAATAATTCCCATGTTTTCAACCGACCAAATTAAGCACATTAATTTCATATTATAAATTATATACTAATGATGTTTAGGAATCGAGATACAAAACAGTTTTGTAATACGTTGAATATTTGAATAATGCAACCAAACATATAAAGAATCATAAAAGTAGATTAGAGAACAAGTAATCATTAAAGATCTATAGACAACAATGATTAACTTGGTTCTACGCTATGACTAATAATTAATTAGTTTTGTTCTAATCTTTACAAATTATCTGTTTGCCTTATATGTGTCTCTTTTCTGTCCTATAATATGTTTGTCTTATTTAATGAAAACAGTTAATGCTATGTCCTAATTACATAATTACGAGTATTTGATTTATAACTAAACCAAACAGTTGGACTATTTATCAATTGCGAATGAATGATTATTAATTACGCGTAAGGATTTGTGAATACTTAACAAATTGGATTAGGTTGGGAATATTCCAGATGCAAAATATCACATATTATTCGTCTGTTCTGGTATATACCTAATTAGAAATGTTGGATCCGGTTATGGATTTTGTCTTACTTGTTTGTAGTATATTGTTAGTAGAAAAACAATGTGGATTTCATATTTATTTGGTTTTTAGTACGTCATCCTCTTTCTAAATATAAAGAGTTTAAAAGTTTTTGTTTTGATTTATAGAATGCTTTGAATATTTTTATGCAAAATTTAATAAGAATGCGGTCTTTTTTATTTTCAGTATTCCAGTTATATTGTTTATGATTTGTAAGATTATATGAAGTTAATTCCAACAAAAATATATAAAATATTATATCAAATTAATTAACTTTTCTAAAATATATAAATTTAATAATTTCTAAATTAAACAATACATACCGAGGACAGGTGGCTCAGTGGTGTAGTCACTTTACAAATCCTCAAGGCACCAGGGATCGAACTTTCTATTTACAGTAGTATGAGGGGATTTAAAAGTCACTAAACTAATTGACAAAAAAAATTAAACAATACATTTTTCAGCTTGAGTAATTTAATTAATCAAAAACATAACCATTCAGAAAATTTTGAGTTTACAAATTAAAAATTTATCAACAAACCCCACATATTGTGGACCAGAAAATATATTTTCACATTTAACTGCCTAATCAGAATAAGAAGAAACGATCTAAACAAACTATGAAACCGTATTCTTTTATATACATTAAGGCTAGTCATTTGTCAAGTTATTCGATCATCTTCATAATTTTAGAGCAGTCAGAAGTTGTTGTTACTTTTTGAGTATGGAGATAAAGTAGGCATAATATAGTCCAAAGCACAGCTTCAAATTCGGTATGTATAGAGGATAAATTTTTTCTGATTCCACGAACACCAAACTTAAAACATGTCAACCTATTTAGAAAATAGAACCATCCTAAATTTTGAATTTTTGTCTTTCCAATAGCCATTTACAAAATATGTATATTCACTAAAATCTAATAATATTAATAGCGGTCTAGAAATAATATTTATGGATGAAATTAGACATATGTCCCATGACTCGCTATTAGATCAATATCTGGATGCATCATACTCCAAAGTATTGCTTCTACAAACAATATCCTTTGAATCTCAATCTATATAAGAAAAAATATAATCATTTTGATCTTAGGAAAAATTCGAAATCAGCATTTTTGGAGAACGTCCACAAAAATAATTCAAACTTGAATAAATAGAATTTCCCATGAAAATATTTACTGGCGAAAGAATTTTTGAAAGTGTAGAATAATCGGTGGACATTCAAGAAAAATATAACTAATAGTTTCTCTATCTCTTCCACAATATTTGATTTATACGTTCGACTCAACTTTGAATTTATATAAGATTTCAATCAGTTTGTAAAAAAAATAAAAACTCGATTAACTCTTAGATATAAAAAAATATAATTTACTTCGAATAAGATTTGATTCAGGTGATCTATGTTTACTTATGCTTTTTTTTGGTTGGATGTTTACTTATGGTTTTTAAATAAAATGTTAAAGAAAGTATATTATTGATGATAAAAGGAAAAAAATAAAAAAAAATAAAAAAGTTATACGGCAGGTGGGTGGTGTGGTCAACAAAAGCAGTCTCGTGTTTTTTTATTATTATTATTTTGTCAGACAAAAGATATCAAAGAAGGTAAAACAAACAAACAAAAATGTACAATTCTATTGGAAAACGGGCATTTTCATGTAATTGTATTTGTTATTATTCAAGATAAAGACATGTTTATATTAAATCAAATTGAAATGACTGAAACCCGAAATTAGAAAAGATTTATACAAATATAAATATGTGTGAGTGCTTCGGTCATCTTAATTACCTGTATAATAATAATAATACTTTATTCTAATCGTCATCTAACCGGCCGATGGATGTTGATATATTGCTAAATTATCACCTTTGAATTATTTTTATTATCTTTTAAGGTGGAGTCATGAATCTATATAAATTGTTTCAGTTCTGATCATTATTTTATTCCTTACAGAGATGTGTCAACAAAATTAGCACCTGTTTTTTTCTAAAATGTTTTTGCTACAAAATTTATCAGATGATTTAAGTCTCAGTATTCCAAGAAAATCATGAAATAGAATTCCTAGAAACTATGAAAAGTAATTCCTCTAAATTAATTGATTAATTTTTTTTGACAACAGCCTCAGATTTCCAATATGATGAATTTATTAATAAAATTTATATTTAGTATTTATTTAAGCATATAAGGTACTTAAATATATAAGATGCTTATAATACTTTATTTTATTTCATTATATAATTTTATTTACATAATTTTATTTAAAAATTAAGCATTTTGACATTTTTGTGATTATTAATATTATACAATATACTGTATTATTTATGATTAATTGAATTATATTCAACTAAGATTCTGAGAATTGGCTAATTTTTTCAATTTACACAAAAGAATTTGTTCGTCTTTGAAATTTTTTCAGCCTTTTTTTATCTTTTTGATCTCAAAAACACTAAACTATAATATTTTTGTTTGTAGTGAATTACATGATATTTTAGAAACCACTCTTTTATAAATTATTTTTTTAATATTGGTTGTCTTTTTTGCAATGACGTGAGTTAAATTAGGAAAAAAGAAATAGAGAGAATAAAATGTAGTTTACAAATTATCAATAGTAACAAAATATTTGCTTATAAATTTGTTATAATTATCTACTATCTAGTACGTCACCGTGACAATAAATTTTCTAACAAAATTCATCTTATGTAGGAAATAAAAAAATGTGTTGCTTATGATACTTTTAATATTGAACAAATTCAATACAACGTATGGATAAGAAAATTGTTTTAACTAAATTCGAAATATACTTGTCATTGATGAATTCAATGTTGTGGATATGTTATTTAGTGTGAAAAATCCCAAAGCTACATCCGTTGCTTTATAAATAGGGAAAGTAAAGTATCGTTTTCAATACTTAATTGTTTGCAATAAACGACACTTACTTATTGCTTCGTCTGAATAAACTATAAATTGAAATATTTTATTGTTGTCTCAAAAATGAAATATTACTATTCATTTTTTCCTTCGAAATTTGAAAAAGAAGAGAGAGAATATGTTTTAAGCAGTTAACGAATATTCTTTTGATTAAGCAAAATTAATATTGAGAAGCTACTACCTTTTAATGAAGGCACCATTACATCATTACTATTCGTGAGAGTTACTATACATATAAACTACTTATAGAATAAAATATGGAAAACTGTCAATTTAATTTTGGATTTTCCAGAAATATTTGATTAAATTTTTAATTTTGGATATACTTGATTAAATTTTAATTTTTTAAAATTCTTAATTTTGCGTTGATTCAACAAATTGAGCATTTCATTCATCCTAAATCAGATTTTTTCTAAATTTGAAAATCTTAGTTTTTCAAGATAAATTCTAAGCTTCATTTTCCTTTTTCAAAAATGAGCTCAAATTAGCATAAAGATAATATTTAAAACTGACAAATTTGTACTTATTTGTGAAATAAAATAAAAAATTTACGTTAGAAATTCTTCAAAAAGAAGATAAGAACAGAATACAACTTTTAAAATTGATTTGATTTTCAAATTTATAGAAATTTTAATTTAGAATGAACGAAATGTTCAATTTACCGAATCAACGCAAATTTAATTTTTTCTTTCTAAAAATCAACAAAAAGTTGAAAATTTAATTAACTAAATTCAAAATTCAAGATTTAATCAACTATTTTCGAAAAATTCAAAGTTAAACTGACAATTTTTCCAATAAAATATTTAAAACACAAGATTAGACATCAAAATTAATAAATTACGAAAATACTAATACATAGCAAACTATGTAAGAATATTACTTATCAAATAAAATATTATTTAAATAGTTTGTTTTGAATACGGTAAGTGAATTCTCTCATTACAATATTATTCGATATAATATAGGCCTTGTTTGGTATCTCCTACAATAGTTATGTGTTATGTTTTTTTGTAGCACTAAAAAAATTAATTAGATTTCACTTTGAAATTTTCCCAAAGCTATATTTTTTATTTAAAAAAAAAAATCACCAAATCTTTACCAATTAGATTTTACACATATTATAAATTTAAAACACATTTTTCTCTTGGTCTGCAGAGCATTTTATTTTTACTTCACAAAACAAAAAACCCAAAATAGTATAATTTAACTTTTTTTAAAAATAATTTACAGAAAAGAAAAACAAAAGTTACGATCTTTACTAATCTGTCCTATGGGATGAGTATATAAAATTTATATTTTTGTTTAAAAATAGTTATATATATCTAGATTACCTGGTACTAAAAATAATCTAGTATAGAAAAAGGGTGTTTAGATTAAAAAAATTCGCTTTGTTCCAAAGAAAATAGACAAAAGTTTCAAAGTTCCTTGATGGTTTATTGAAAAACCCATCTCTCATTCTTCACCGAATCATTTTAAATATCGATGTTTAGATATCTAAAAAGTTAGAATTTGGATTCTTATACTCTAAAATGATTAGATATTAAATCATTTTCCTCTAATATTTACCAAAGATATACCTTTGCAAATGAAAAAGAACTTCCACAACCATTGACTACTATCATGAAAAAATATTAAAATTTTAATATTGCGTTTCCACAAAGAAAGGCATGTTACTCACTATAATAGTTTGTTGATAGAAAAGAAAAAAGCATTGCTACATTTATGTTGTGTTGTATATTTGTCAATTATCTGTGGATAAAACTATACATAGATATGTACGATGTGATACATCATGTGAATTAGATTCGTGTTCTTGCTTTTGTCTACCAATGTCTTTCATGGTATCGACACAATCATGGTGGCCAACATAAGATGTTCATTATTAACGTTTCTAATTTGGCTATATATCACAACTACCTTAGATCTTAGAAAAACTCTACATTAGTTAAATTTGCTTCCACTTAATTGATTTATGTTTGAGGTTTGAGTGATATATTGATATTTATAGGTTGATTTATTTAACTTGCAATATTCGTAAAAACAATGAATTAATTTGATTTAGTTTACTTGCAATAGATTATGTATATATCTAGGTAGAAGTTTTCGAGATACTATATGAAGTACTGTTGCATGCTACATACAAATATGAAAACTATGAATGTAATTGAATTGGTTTAACTTGGTTTAGCTCTTTTCTATTTTGATTGGTTTACTTTAACCAAAGTTCTTCTTGTATATATAAACAAGAACAATGTAATTTGTTAGTTAAGTTGAATAAAAACAGATTTTGATTCTTCTGCTTCTTCGAGCTCGTTTGATTCAACTCACATGGTATCAGAGCGTTTTGCTCCGATTTGCGTTTTTACTTCAATTTCTTTACCAAGAAGTTGATTTCATCGATTGCGCCGAAGCTCTCTTCATCTCCTTCGATTGTTTCGTCGGGGTTTTGTTTCCAATTTCTTGAAAATGGTGACTGTACGGCGATGTGGAAGAAGAATTTGAGCTTCTCCATCAATTGAAAGAACTTCTCCAACTTGTGAGGCTTCCATTTCGCGTGAGTCTTCTCCTCTAATCTCCATAGATAGTATTCACTCTCCATATTTCCTGACAAGTAGCGATAATCCTAGATCTTCGATAGTCCATGAAATCCTAGATGGAACTAACTATGGAACTTGGAATATAGCAATTACTATTGCATTAGAGGCTAAGAACAAAATAGCTTTCATTGATGGTTCTCTTCCGCGTCCCTTTGAATACAGTAATTTGTTCAAGATTTGGTCCCGTTGCAACAGTATGGTCAAGTCTTGGCTGTTGAACTCTGTGTCTAAGAAAATCTATGGAAGTATACTTCGTCACAGTGATGTTGCTGACATATGGAAAAGATTTGGTTTCTCGGTTTCATCTCACAAATTTGCCAAGATCGTATCAAGCTCACTCAGCAAATCTGGTCTCTTCAACAAGGTTCCATGAGTTTATCAGAATATTATACGACTTTGAAAACTCTTTGGGATGAACTAGATAGTGCAGATGGTGCTCAGACTTGTCACACTTGCAACTGCTATAAAAGTGTGGATACTAAAGCAGAGAATGCTCGTATAATCAAGTTCCTTGCAGGTTTAAATGAATCTTATAACACGGCAAGGAGTCAGATCATCATGAAAAAGATTGTTCCAGAACTAACTGAGATCTATAATCTCCTTGATCAAGATCATAATCAGAGGAAACTTGGTCCTATGCAGTCGAATCCTACAGTGTTCCAAGTCTCAGGTTCTTCTTCTACAGAACAAACTGAAGCTGCTTTGAATGTCACAAAGGGTCCTTATAATAACTCAAAACAGAATAGACCAATGTGTACTCACTGTGGATACTCAGGACACACTGTTGACAAATGTTACAAACTCCATGGTTACTCTCCAGGATATAAACATAAACAAAAGAATGGGTCAGACAAACAACAGTCTACTTCTATGCCTCTGGTTGTTAACAATTTAACAAAAAAACAGATACAAGACTGTATTGCTTACTTTAGTTCACAATTACAAACTCCGAGTGTTGCAGCTTCAACCTCTCAATCTACTATGTCTGTTCCTCATGGTACAATCACTACTCTTCCGGGTATGACTCTTTCCAACTCTACTCTCCACTTCATGGGCATATTACAAACATCTAAAAATACCCTATCTCCTCAATCCTGGACTATAGATAGTGGCGCAATTCATCATGTCTGTTATGACAAGAATTTGTTTGTGAGTTTCATAGATGAATCTAAGTCTACTGCTACTCTTCCAACTGGTTTTAGTGTACGAATTGCAGGTTTAAGACGTGTCAAGATTAATGAACATTTGACACTGAATAATGCATTTTATATTCCTGATTTCAGACTTAACCTTTTAAGTGTTAGTCAGCTAACTACAGACTTGGGATCAAGAGTGCTTTTTGATAAAGACACTTGTACAATCCAGGATCATACCAAGGAGTGGACGATTGGACTCGGTGAAAGGATCTGCAATCTCTATGTTTTGGATACTTCCAATTCTTTTCCAGTTCTTGTTGCTTCTATTTGTTCTACTGTTGCTGCTGATTCTGTTTTGTGGCACAATAGATTAGGACACCCCTCAATGCATAAGATTTCTTCTCTTGCTCATGTACTTGGATTTACAGAAAGAAATAAAGATTCTTTTCATTGCAATATATGTCCTCTTGCAAAACATAAACATCTCCCATTTCCATCAGGGAATCACAGATGTGAAAATGCTTTTGATTTGGTTCACATCGACACTTGGGGACCATTTGCAGTTCCAACACTCGAAGGATACAAATATTTTCTCACCATAGTGGATGACTTCACAAGGGCCACTTGGATATACCTGATGCGCACCAAAGACGAGGTCTTGACTGTGTTTCCTGGTTATTTGCAGATGATCAAAACTTAGTTTTCTAAGGGTATTAAAGCAGTCAGATCAGACAATGCACCTGAACTGAAGTTTGTGCAATTATTCAAGAAGAATGAGATTGTTTCTTATCACTCATGTCCGGAAACTCCTGAACAGAATTCCGTTGTGGAAAGGAAGCATCAGCACTTGCTTAATGTGGCTAGATCTCTCATGTTTCAAGCCAAGATTTCTCTTGCTTATTGGGGTGATTGTGTCCTCACAGCTGCTTTTCTTATTAATCGTTTACCAACACCTTTGCTTCAGGACAAATCCCCTTTTGAACTTCTCTATGGCAAAGTTCCAGATTATCAAAGTCTCAGAGTTTTTGGGTGTCTATGTTACAGTTCTACATCACCAAAGCATAGACACAAATTTCAACCTCGTGCAAGAGCTTGTGTTTTTTTGGGATATCCCTCTGGATATAAAGGCT
>JAKUCM010007440.1:0-45283 GCA_023374145.1 Lepidium sativum | reverse complement strand
TAGATCGACTTGAGGTTCAATTATTTTTATATAAAAATTTAAATTTTTAAAAATTAATAGAAATTTTCTAAAAGCTAAAATTTGGTTTTTGATATGGTTCAGATTCAGTTTTTGTGTACATAGATTTGTGACTCATTTGGATATTTTATCGAATTCGGTCCCTCTAATTCAGATCGATTTTAGTTCGGGCCTCTAAAACAATATTTCAAAAACAATATTTTAAAATATCAACATAGGTCTAATAATTTAAATGAAAACGGATTATTTAAAAAATCGATACAATCATATCCCGCGTTGTAATGCGGCTATAATCCTAGTTTCATATAAACTTTGCGAATAGATTATTCATCTATCTATTTGATTGTTAGAGACTAAATCATGAGAATTTAAATTCAACTTTAGAGAAGACGAAACATAATCAAAAGAAAGAATTGAGATTCTCATTGATGGAAAAGATTGAATAGTGCAACCTTGTAATCAGACTGAAAAGACTGATGCGTTCATGGGGTGTCATACAACCTTATGTTTTATGTGGTGATGCAAATGAGTCTAGAGATCACCATTTTTTGCTTGTTCTTTCTCTTTTTCCATCTTGTTTGGTTTAGGCAGCTTTCTCTTTAACTCTAGTATAAATCCGGATTGGAAGGTGATTGTTGATTCTCTCTTGGATTTGGCTCATTACTTGGTTGACAAAGTTCTCCTCCGTATGGTTTTTCAGACTACTGTCTATTATATTTGGAGGGATAGTAATCAGAGTTCATGGAAATTATGGTGCTACTCTTGCTTCTTTGAAGAAAACCATTGACAGAGTTTTGAGGAATATAATTTCTTCTTTGCATTACACAAGTCAGCATAAGCTTAAGGGTTTGAGACATCGTTGGTTTGAAGTTTATTTTAGCTAATTCTTTTAATTTTTTAGCTTTCTTTAACTTACAAATCCTGAATCCCTATTTGTAGTTCCTCTTTTTTGTCAATTCCATAAATTTCACATTTCAAAAAGAAAAAGAAAAAAGGATTGAATAATGAATACAAGCTCCTTATATTCAGGTGGAGCTAAACTTGGTTAAAAACTAAACCAAACATAAAAATTTAATTGAACCGGGTCATTACAATAACCTTTATAACCACATTAATCTATTAGATTGGGTATATTCTGTCAGATTTCAAATCTTCGGAAATAGGGATTGACGTCCTTTCCATTGGTTTGAATTTGGTTTGTTTCTTCAACAGATCAGATATTTAAATGGAGAATCGGTCAGATACCAAAATATCATTTTCGGTACCATTGGATTTGTTACTTTTTAGCTAAATGTATCCAAATCAATCCCAAAATATTCATAAAAAACATTAAAACATTGATTAGATTTTCATAACAAATTTGTTTTAATTTTAATAAATATAATTAAGTTATTCATTTTACTTTTCATATCTTTGGTTCTTGACTCATTGATAGACCATGAACAATAATAAGATTTCAGAATAATGGAATTCGAAGAATACGTAAGAATTGTTACCTTTGAGAAGTCTATTCCATGTGTTGCTGGTCTATTGATACAAAATCAACGGTGAAGCAATAGATAAGAGAACGTTCTAACAATTTCATCACTAACTACAATCACTCAATACTCCAAGAATTGTTGTCAAACTATGATGAGAATTGTAAACATAAGTGATTGGTATACGCTCTTGGACTAATTCCACGAAATCTTCCATCTGGGTTCGTATTTTAAAAATGGTTAAATGACTAAAGCAATTCGAACCTTAAACTCTAACAATAAAAAAAGTTGGCATACACTCTTCAAAACTAGATTATGGTTTATATATTTCAGTTTCTCCGAAAACAGGTAATCACTTCCTGTTTGTGTAATACCATTGACGGAGAAAACCAGTTTAGTATTTTGATGAATATATTAATACTAATAAAACCATTTGTTTGTCTTTACAGAAATTTGTTTTATAGTAATGCATTCAATGTTATACAATAAAAGTACAAGTGGTGGGTGATTGACTTTTCATAATTTAAGAGATGACAAATAATTATCTTAGCATAATAAACCAGATTTTTAAGCCTTATCCTTCCACGTGGCAAAATATACTATAAAAAACGCGAAAAGTTTAGGTACGCCACAATACAGACGATTATTCCCTGGATTTTAGATTTTTGTATCTCTCTCTTAACAATAGCCGAACAAAGGGCAAAATAGTCATTTCGAAACCCACTCCGCGCCTTCTATCGATAAAGCTACTTCGATAATCGTAACTGAAAGCACTAAAGAGATTTATCTCAATATATAAATTTACCAATATACCATCGTCTTCTCTCATCTCTCTCTCCAAATATTTGATCATCCGATTTTGCTGAAGAAATATCTCTTCTTTTGTACTTGCTAAAAAGAAAAAGCATCAAACTTTTCTTTGCTTTGCCTCTGTCTTCTTTTTCTCCGCTTGATACTTTTGATTTTATTCGCTTCTTGAATCCGTTTGATGAGAATTAGGTTTTAATGGCGAGAATTTCGTTCAAAGATTCTCTGAAAGCTCTCGAAGCTGATATCCAACACGCTAATACTGTGTAAGCCTCTCGATTTTTCCCTTTTGATTTTGGAATTTTCTTTGGTTTTCGTAATCCAAAGTTTCGAGTTTTTTTTTATTGGTGGAAAAATATCTCTTTTTGTTTGCTGTAGAATCTGTGGAAATTTGTCTCTGTTGAGCTTTCAATTTTGTATCTAGGACCACAAGTTGTTTTCTGAAATTATCTTTCTGGTATCTAAGAGTTCAGAAAGTGTACAGCTTGTTTTTGTTATCGAAGTAGGGTTTTAATTTTGTTCTGAGGAATTACATACAATGAGAAGTTAACGATCCAAGATACTTGAGTAATGAAGTCACTTTTGGAAGTCTTGTCATAAAGCAGTTAGAGTGTTGACATGCGAAGGTGAACGAAGTCTGTCACTTATGAATGTTTTTGTCTCCGACGAGATAGTGTTTGTCTGCAATGATCAAGTATTTACTATTACTACAATCTTAATTTGATTTGATTTTGTCAGTAATTTAGCTGCATTAGGCAAGCTCTTTGTCTGAAGGATGAATATTTTGGTGAGTTTCTTAGTTAGTCATTTTTGCTACTAACGTTAAAGCAATTTATAACATCTGAGGTTGCTTGATTCGATTTACTTTGACCCTTGAATCTATAACATGCTTTTTGGCTCATGCTTTATGTACTAAATCGAGGTTTGAGCGTTAAATGTGTTTGCTTGCAATGGTAGGGTGGTTTTATTGTATTGCTATGTGAAAGCTACAACTGAGGCTGATCTAGCTAAGTCAGACCATTTCTTGTCTGAATGGTTTATGTTTGGATGAGTGCATTGATCGATTGGTTCTGTTGTCAATGTCTCTGATCAGATCAATACATTATGTTTGCGCGTTTGATCAAATTATGTTGTCACTTACTTTTTTTTTGTTTCTTAATGAATAAACAGAGCTTTAGATTATCCTCGTGAGAAGGATGGAGCCCGTGTTCAAATGAGACTATCTTACAACCCGGCTGCTCAATTTTTACTTTTTCTTGTACAATGGACTGATTGCCACCTTGCTGGCGCTCTCGGTTTGCTCAGAGTTCTTATTTACATGGTAAATTGTCTACGATGTCCAACTTCCTTCTACTGCACTTTTCCAGATGGGCTCGTGACTGTTTGATTAATCCTTTCTACTTAATCAGACTTATGCAGATGGGAAAACCACAATGTCTGTATATGAGAGAAAAACCAGTATTAAAGACTTCTATGGTAATATCTTAGGCATGTTTTGGTACAGATTAAAGTGTTTTGAAACAAGTTGATTTATTTTCTTAATGCTCCTGGTTTCTTTGCCATATCATGACACAGCTGTAATATTTCCTTCGCTGTTACAACTAGAAAGGGGTATTACAGACCTGGATGACCGCAAACAGAAAGAGGTCTGCAAAGTGCGGTACAGAAATAAAGAGGAGATCGAAAGGGTCAAGCTCTCGGAGATTGACATCGAGAGAGAAGAAGAATGTGGGATCTGTATGGAGATGAATAACATGGTTGTTCTCCCCAATTGTACCCATTCTTTATGCATCAAATGTTACCGTGATTGGTAAGTCAATTCTGTGATAGGAATCTCCTTCTGTGTGTTTACTTTTATTTGTGTATTTGTTGATTCAATCATAAGTGATGTTTTCTTACAGGCACGAAAGGTCAGAGTCATGCCCTTTTTGTCGGGACAGTCTTAAGAGAGTAGACTCAGGTGACTTGTGGATGATGATGGAGAAATCAGACACGGTCAATATGCATACGATTGCAAGGGAGAATAAGAAAAGGCTATTTGTGTACATAGAGAAGCTTCCTCTAGTGGTTCCAGATCAAGTGTTTGCGTCTTCTCCTTATGACTGCCATGTCAAGTGAAGGAAGAAGAAAAGCTTTTGGAAAAGCCGAAACCGGTTCTGGTAAACTTTATCTGAATGTATATAATATTTTAGAGTAGTAGTAAGTAATATAGTAACCATTTCTGGGGAAGTCCATTTCTACTTGCTTTTCTTTTTATCTGCATCTGGCTTTTGGTTCCCAAACGCTTATTTCTATCGTGTACATTGATGAATCTAAATCTAAAGCTCTCTTCTTCAAGATGTGGCTTTTACTCACTAGTCACTTCTAATCTGTTCTTGTCTCAGCTTAAAAAATCACTTATTGAAGGTACATACTACATAGGATACATCAAATTTGGGTCATTAGTTTTGATGGAAATTGTTTGGAATGACAGTTGGATAAACTTAAGTCCAAACTTGGTCTTATACTCACTATGTTAAACTCACTCATGCCATGTAAGATATGAAGTAACAAAGGAGTAAACAGTTCAATGATAATGATCTTTCATTTGAAATAACTAAAAATATATCGTTAACTTTTAAGGAAACTAATTAAAAAAAGACTTTTAAGGACTCGAACTAATCCTCACCATTGCAATAGTAGAATAAAAAAAGATTTTAAGGTATTGACGGATCAGATTGTCAATTTTTTTTTTTTTTGACAACGGCATATTAATAAAAATATCAAAATAAAAGTTCACCGATCATATAAGAATTCCCTAACCCGTCTGGCTAAAGCGTCTGCTTTATGATTGATCGACCTCAGTATGACTGACAGTGAGAAGACAGAGAAGGAAGAGCAAACCCGTGCGAACACTTCCTGGTAAGGACTAAAAGTAGGCCAGTCGTCAGGATGATCAAAAATCTGCAGCACCGTCTCACAATCTGTCGAAATCTCAACTTCAAAAACTTGAAGAGCCGCCAAGGATTCTATCGCCCAAATCACCGCTTCCACCTCTGCATGTGTGGCTGAAAGACTCCGTGGCACACCCTTCGCTCCCGTCTGTTCTCCACCCACTGAATCTGAGAAGCAGTACCAACCTAAACCAGAATATCGGTCGGTATCCTTCCAGGACGCATCCACAGAACACTTAAAACCTGTGAACTGCATATTAGCTGTGGTAGGGAAAGCTAGCTTTGATTTTCTGACACGATGCCAATTTGGATAAGAGCCACCAAGATTGGCCCCCTCTAAATTTGCCGTTGACCACTCTGCATGGTCAGACACAACAAAACTCAACACCCTTTGCGGATCCACGGTTGTACCCGCAAAACAAAAGGCATTCCTCGCTTTCCATATCTGCCATAAGAGCCATGGGAAAATTTGGCATTCCTGGTTAGCCTTCATCATCTGAAAAAGATAATCCAAATTAAACTAAACAGACGCACCCGGGAAAATACTTGGTGCCGATGGAAAGCATGATAATGCCCAGACCTGGAGAGCCGGTGGACAAAGAAACAAAGCATGATTAACAGACTCTTGTTCCTCATAACGCCGGACGCACCTCCTTTCACAATTAATCCCTCGCTGGTCCATATTTTTACTGACCGCAATGCAACCAGATAGAGCTTGCCAGAGGAAATGCTTAATTTTATTTGGACAATTTAACTTCCAGATAATACTATACAGGGCCTCAAAACATGGGCCCCACTGACCCAGGCTATTATCAGTCAATTGTTCAGCCAAGCAGTATCCTGATTTAACCGAATATCTTCCTGTTGGGGTGTAGTGCCAGCCTCAGTAATCTGGACGCGCCCGAATTGGGACTGGAATGCCCAGTATCCAACAAACATCTTGAGGGTCAAAATACTGACGGACTAACACCTCCTTCCATTTGCCCGTAGATTTATCAATAAAATGATCAATCGTCATATCAGGAAACAAATTCTAATCTGACCATAGCGCCGGTCTAGGACTCATTTCCGGTATCCATGGATCATACCAAGCTTTAAGTGATTTCCCATCTCCAATTCGCCGAATACAGCCACTTTTAACGAGATATATTGCCGAATACAAACTACGCCACCCATAAGATGGTAATACTCCCAAAGGAGCCTATAACAGACATTGATCTTTATAGTATCGGCCCTTTAGTACATTTGCCAATAGAGATTCTGGGAAATCTAAGAGCCTCCAAAGTTGTTTTGCTAGCATGGCCGAATTAAAATTTTCCAAATTTTTAAAACCCAAACTGATAACAGAATTTTTACTCTATTGTCAAATCCTATTATGCTTGTATGTCGGTTGTAGTATAATAGGTGTCAATCCCAACTGGGAATGTAATTATCAATCAGGATGCAGTTAACTACCCTAATTCAAGCCAATCAAAGTGTGGTTTCTCTAACAACCTAATTCGAACCTTTAAAACAAAAACAATGTAATTGTAATAAACAGAGCAATAAACAGTAGAATATCAAATAGAATTAACGCAGGGTGAGAAAGCAGGATCCTGAAGAGTGAGTTTCATGGGTCCACGTGACTCTTAAGTTAACTAGGCGCTTGATATCACTCAATAGAGCTAGTCTCTAGGCAACGAGAAAATAAATAATGAGTCCACTCTCGTGGTAAACAAACTCGAGTAGACTACTAACAGACCCTATCGCCATAGGCGTTTGATAATCTAGTCGGAATGAACGATCAACTCGCCTAACGCCGATTCACACCTCAGACATTCGATCCCTCGAGCTGAGCATGTGAATCTCTGAAGTGGTTCAGTCTGACACTCTACCAAACACCCATCGGTGCTAGAGCGTCTCAGAACAAGCCTCAGTTGATCAGAATGAAACTAGTGATGATAACACCAAATCAGAAAAGACTTACATAAATCTAACCCTAAGCGCCTTAGAAAACCTAAGCATCACGTATACCTAACTCATCCTCAGGAACCCTAGGTGACTACTCAGAACACATGAGTTTAACAGCAAACACGAATTTAAGGTTTGAATGCATCAATGAAGGACTCAAACAAGGTATGAAATCAACGCTTAATGTAAAACTGAATTGCATAAAAATAAACTCGAAAAATCAGAAAGTTGCGTTCGATTACAAAGCTCTAAGTTCGCAAGAAAAATCAATTGTAAAAACTAGCATACGGGTTTTTGCAACATGTAAGAATATTTATACTAAACTCATAGCAAAACCCTAGATAAACTCGTCCCAATGCGTAGTGGATTTTAGCCTTGGTTTGGCCCAATAACGAATGAACTCGATCTTGGGCTTGAAAGCGGGCTCGATCTGGGTTCGAGCAGGGGTTCGATCTGTGTTCGAGCCGGGGCTCGATCAGTGTTCGAGCTGGGGCTCGATCATGGGCTAAATATGGGCTCGACCTGAGGCTCAATCTGGGCTCGACCTGGGGCTCAATCTGGGGCTCAATCTACCCGCATCCAGTACCTGAACACTCACAAAATGTAGTATGTATGCAGATGCATGTGAATGTTTATGAATGATACTATCTAGACTCCAACTACATGAGAATGTATCAAAATGTATGTATAATATACCTAAATGATGCTCCTAAGACGTGCTAAAAACGTGTATATCAACCCCCCCGAACTTAGTCTTTGCTTGGCCTCAAGCAATTGCATAGTGCTAAGAAGGAAAAGATGGTGTAGACGCTGGGAACACCTTGCCTCAAACAAACAACTCAGTAGGCTGAAAATTGTAAGCCACAAATGAACGCTTATTCCATTGTAAAAACACAATCTACTCTCATCGAGGTTTAGCATCCTAACCAGATATCCCTAGTGCTTAGCTGAGCTCTAAGAAGCGCAAGTTTGATTCCCAGTTCCAAAGGTGCGGGCCTCAAGAGGGGTTATTGATCACAAACTATTGGTGCAACTTCCAAGAGTTTAGCAAACTTAATTTATTCAGCACAATTTTTTTTAGATTCAGTTTCTGCTGAAACTCAGGATTATGCTCGAGCTTTATTAGTGAACGCAATGAAGTACGGGTCTACGCATAGCCCTGATTCACCTTAGGCATCAATGTCTTTGCTTTCTCAATGAACACGAAAAGTACAGGTTTACGCACAGTCCCCGTTCACCTTAGGCAAAATCATATTGGTTTTATCAGTGAACACAAGAAAGTACGGGTTTACGCACAATCCCCGTTCACCTTAGACCTCATTATGTGAGCTGAGTCATATGAGAAGTACCTATTTATTTTTTTCGTTTCATTCTTTCTAATTGACAAGCTAAACAAGGAAGGATCAAATTCAATGCATCTCAAACCCCTATCTTGGCATATTCAAATTCAATGTTAAAGGAAACAAACCAGGTCCTTTCGAGCCACAACATAAGCACAGGTTTCAGAGGCGGACGATCTACATGTTAGGTTTCGAAAGGGAAGAACCGCAAGTCCAAGATTTCACTATGGTTACTAATCAATCAACCTAGCAAGACTGTCTATCCAAAACAAGATGATTCCCAAAACTTAGACTCGATCCTAAGTGCAATGCATGAACACTCTATTTTTTTGTTTTAACAGATGTGAACTCGACTCGTGGTGATTGTCGTAACCAGGCGCTGGTTTTTGTGTGTAGCTCTGAAAGTCTAAGCCGAATAGGTCATAGCTGTTGAGTTCTGCCTGAGGTGTGTATTGCCATGAGGTCGTGTCCTGGTTATCGAGCCATGGAATTCCCATCTGCAGTGTAAGTTGGTGTACATCTGTCTGCTGCTGTGGTTCCTCAGTCCGAGTTCGCTCTTGACGAGGACGACTAGTGAAACGTCTCCTTACTGCTCGGCGTTGTCTCGATGGCTCATAGTTGGGCTCCACATCAAGTTCCTCAGTATGTGCTGAATTGAGATCAAATGCCTAGACTTCTGGCATTACATTCCTTGGCGGGGTCTGAGAGGATGTCGCACGCTCGTATGAAGATGCTCTGCGTGGCTGCATCGCTGTCGGAGTGTTGTGCTCATATGAGGACGCCCTGTGTGGCTGCATTCCTGGGCCAGGATTGGAGGGTTGCCTGGAGATTGATATCGACCTTCTGCGCTGCGCTGGTTCTGGAGGCGTGGGATCTGCACTTCTTCGAGTGTTGGGGTTCAATGATAGGGAGCTGAGCTTGTCCATGATCGTGTTAATCTTCTTGGTATTCAACCTAGATAACTTGGAGAGTAGCCCAATGTGCTTGTGCGCTTCTTTCAACCCTTTTGACATTTTAGGGTCTACATAGTCTTCAAAGTAATAGCAGTCTGGTTCGTCTAATGTGCTCTCCGTAACTTCAGGTGTCTTCTCGTGGTGGTGGTTTCTGGAGCGAGTTTCAGCTAGGAGATGCGCTGGTGGCTGAAACGCAATGTTCGACTCGAGTGCTATATCGGCGTACTCTAGGTTGGGAAGCTCAATGTACGAATCCGTGTTTGCACATGGTTGTGCAAATCGGTACATAGACTTTCCTCTGACTGAGCTCTTCCTCAAAAATCTATGGTTCATGAGGTATGTCATATCAATGTACGCCGGAGGAGTCGAATCTTTTGATTTTATGGTGACATTACATGCCTCCATAATCCTCGTTATAATTCCTCCACAGCATATGGAAGCATTGTCTTTGCTCTGGAACTGAATTGCCCAGCTTTTGTACCATGTCAGCTGCTTCATGATCGCCTTTGTGAACCCATTATGGTTCCTATTCCCCCTCGAAACTGATTCCATGATCATAGTTATTGAGAATGCTCAGGAGCGCTGCATCAATCATCTCAAGCTCTAGCTTCCTGACATTCCCTGACTCATGTCTGGCAAAACATGTATCAGCAATAACCTTGTGAAAGTACCTGATTGCCGGGTTCCTGATTTTGGTGCTCTTACTGCGTGAAGCGTTGTAGTCGTCTGGTGTTGCAATTAACTTCCACAGCAGATTCAGCTCGTCACGGTCGAAATCAGTGTCGTTTCCATCAGAATGATGGAGGTCAAACAACTGCTCGAATTGCAACGCTGAGAATGAGTATTTCCTGCCGTTGACTATGAAAGTTAGGGCTCCAAACCCGTCTATTTCCCGCAGTCTCGTCTCATTCTCAAGATACGTTCGCAATTCCAATGAGGCTAGGAACTGCACAGCTTCAGCAGGGTAGGTTTCGCGTGCGTTCGACACGAATTGTGCTAGACCAACATTTCGCAACATCTTATCGACATCCCTGGCTATGCCTAATTGCACCATCGTCTCCCGGTGCATGTATCTTGTCCCTTCCAATCTCACTTGTTTGAGGTGCCTCAACGCCTGTTTATGTGGCACATTTTCAGGGAGATTTTCATCAACCCAGACATCCGGTTCAGTGTCATCAGTGCATGACTCCTCTTGGGTTTCATCTACTGTCTCGACTGGAGTGGTCTCTCTCATGACTTCTTTACCACTGCGTCGCCTAGTTCTCCGTACCAGTTGCGGCGCCTCAAAACTCGAGTCCTCATCATCCAAATCCACTAGTGAATCAACTAAATACGGTATGTGTTGACGCCTTGAAGAACCTTCCCCTGATCTTCTCATACTCTGAGCTGAAATCAACCACACCAATATAGTAAAAATAATAGAATTATCTATAAAATATGATATAATATATAATATATATAATATATAATATATAAAATATAATATAATATATTAGAAAATAATTGAGAAAGGCGGAGGAAGCTCGAGTGGGAGCGTGAGGAAGCTCGAGTGGGAGCGTGCTCGAGCGGTGACTCGAGTTGGTCGGAGCGTGGATGCGAGGTCGAGTTGACTGCGGGATGACCTCGAGTCGGCTGCGGGAAGAGCTCGAGTTGAGATCGTGTCGCGGCGAGCTAGGATTGGTCACGCTGGCGCGTGTCGGCGTGTGAGCTCGAGTGGAGCGTGAAAGGAGCTCGAGTGTACGTGGGAGCGTTTTGAGCTCGAGTGGACTCGAGGTTGTGATCGAGCTCGGATTAGACTCGTGTGCGAGAGATCGAGTCTTGTGCCGACGCGTGGGACACGTAACGTAGTGCGGAGGGAGCTCGAGTTGCGAAAGAAAAGAGCTCGAGTGTATGCGGGAGCGTGTTGAGCTCGAGTGGACTCGAGTGCGATGTAGCGTGACGGCGCATGTGTGAGAGGATCGGCTCGAGATGGAGAGAGAGCGAGAGGAGCTCGAGCGGTGACTCGAGTTTGCTCGAGTTCGTCACGGGTGCGGCACGGCGAGGAGGGACGTGACGGCGGGCTGCGGAGGGCTCGAGAGGTGCTTGAGCTGCGGGGGCTGGAGAGGTGCTCGAGCTGCGGGGGCTCGAGAGGTGCTCGAGCTGCGGGACTCGAGCTGCAGGATGCGGCGGAGCTCGAGTTGGTGTAAGGCTTCGAAGACTCGAGTTGGTGAAAGGCGGAGCTCGAGTTGCTTGAAAATTTTTCCTGCAAAAGAGAGATGTGGTAATTAAGATGAAGGTGGGAGGGTTAATTTAAAGAGGTGAAAAGTGAGAGGCGTGGGGACAGCCCGTGGGTGACGGGACAGCGCGTGGGGGCAGCCCGTGAGTGATGTCTCATCAGCCTTATTTTTTTTATTATGGACTCGACCCCAGTCATGACGATGCTCCGGTACTCAAGTCCTGAAAACCAAATAGTGAGTTAAACGCAAAAATTAAGTAAAACAAAAATGTAAATGCTTAATTAGGATATGTTCAAGGATATGCATGTGATTGCCTCCCAAGTGCACTTGTTTATAGTCACTGAGCTTGACTTTCACTCTTTCAAAAGTCAATTGGTTCATCGAAAGAAACTGAGGTTCTCTCGTGAATAGTCTTATCGGCTCAATATTGCTTAACCCTCTGTCCATTCACAGTGAAATCGTTTCCTTCCCTGTTGATCAATGTAATATTTCCATATGGCAAACCTTCTTTCACTCGGAATGGACCTGACCATTTTGACTTCAACTTTCTTGGGAACAATTTTAGCCTCGAGTTAAACTGTAATACTTGGTCGCCTGGCGTGATTTTCTTGTGTGCAATCTTCTTGTCGTGGAAGGCTTTTGTCCATTCCTTGTACAATTTCGAGCTCTCGTAGGCTTCAAGTCTGTCCTCCTCTAACTCATGCAGGTTTAGGACCCTTTTCTCTTGAGCCGTTTGGAGATCAAAATTTATGAACCTTGTAGCCCACAGTACCTTGTACTCTATCTCAGCAGGCAGATGACATGTTTTTCCATACAGAAGCTGAAATGGTGTCCTTCCAATTGGTGTCTTGAAGGCTGTTCCGTAAGCCCACATGGCGTCGTCCAACTTCATGGCCCAATCACGTTTTGACACCCCAACAACTCGAGCTAAAATAGCCTTGATCTGCTTGTTTGAAATCTCCACCTGACCACTAGTTTGTGGATGATAAGGCGTAGCTACCTTATGCTTAACTCTATTTTTCCTTAACAGGTTCTCAAACACCTTGTTGATAAAGTGGGAGCCTCCATCACTTATTACAACACGAGGTACACCAAATATGGGGAAAATGATGCTCTTGAATAGCTTGATGACGACTCTAGCATCATTAGTCGGACTTGCCAAAGCTTCTACCCACTTCGAGACGTAGTCCACTGCGACGAGAATGTAGCGATTCCCATGAGATGGTGGATTGAAGGGCCCCATAAAATCGATTCCCCAGCAGTCAAATATCTCAACCTCTAGAATTGGGTTACGTGGCATCTCGTTCCTTCTGCTGATACTACCCATTCTCTGACATGGATCACACTTCGAGATGAAATCCTGAGTGTCCCTGAACACTGTCGGCCACCATAACACTGATTGCAAAATCTTCTGGACTGTCTTGAACGTGGAGAAATGTCCACCGTAAGCAGACCCATGACAATGCTCCAGAACACCCTGAACCTCTTCTTCTGCTATGCACCTTCTGAATAAGCCATCTGCTCCTTTCTTGTATAAGTAGGGCTCATCCCAGAAGTAGTGGTTGACGCCTCTGAAAAACTTCTTCCTCTGATAGGCGTCCAAACAGCTAGGCACTTCACCCACGACTAAGTAATTAACTAAATCTGCATACCAAGGTAGAGTGGATCCAGCTAACTTCTTGTTGATTTGAGAACAATTCTCTTCTGCTCCAGAGTCATGAGTTGCTCTTCTGGCATTGAGTCATCAATAGGGGTCGAGTCCTCAATCATCATTCGTGACAGGTGATCTGCAACTCCATTTTCCACTCCAGGTTTGTCCAAAATTTCTAAATCAAACTCTTGCAGCAGCAGTATCCATCTCAGTAGTCTCGGCTTGGCGTCTTTTTTCTTCATAAGATATTTCAACGCTGCGTGATCAGTGTGAACAATGACCTTGGATCCCACCAAGTATGATCTGAATTTCTCAAACGCAAAAACTACAGCAAAGAGTTCCTTTTCAGTGGTGGTGTACTTGTTTTGGGCGTTGTCTAGAGTCCGACTGGCGTAGTGTATCACGTTCAACTTCTTGTCCTTTCTCTGACCAAGGACTGCTCCAACAGCAAAATTGCTTGCATCACACATGATCTCAAATGGGAGGTCCCAGTCTGGAGCTTGGACTATTGGAGCAGATATCAGCGCCTCTTTGATCTTAAGGAATGCTTCAAGACATTCGGGGTTGAAATTGAACTCGACCTCCTTGCATAGTAGGCTCGTCAGGGGCCTTGCGATTTTAGAGAAATCTTTGATGAACCTTCTGTAGAACCCAGCGTGATCCAAAAAACTTCTAATATCCTTCACTGTCTTAGGGGGTTGCAGTTGAGTCATGACCTCAATCTTTGCCTTGTCAACCTCAATACCCCTCTCAGATATTTTGTGCCCCAAAACTATACCTTCCTGAACCATGAAGTGACACTTTTCCCAGTTGAGCACAAGGTTGGTCTCCACGCACCTGCTAAGCACCCTGCACAAATTTGACAAACAAGAGGAGTAGGAAGAGCCATAGACGGAAAAATCGTCCATGAACACCTCGACTACGTCCTCAATCAAACCCAAGAAAATGGAAGTCACACAGCGCTGAAATGTAGCAGGAGCATTGCACAACCCAAACGGCATGCGTTTGTAAACGAAAGTGCCATAAGGGCAGGTAAAAATAGTTTTTTCCTGATCATCCGGGTGTATAGGGATCTGGAAGAACCTGCTATACCCGTCAAGGAAATAGTAATACTTTTTACTAGACAATCTTTTAACCATCTGATCAATAAAAGGCAAAGGAAAATGGTCTTTTCTACTGGATGAATTCAGCCTCCTATAGTCTATACACATCCTATGCCCCGTTATGGTTCTAGTGGGTATTAGTTCATCTTTATCATTCTTAACCACTGTAATACCCCCTTTCTTAGGAACACAATGCATAGGCGAGACCCACTTACTATCAGAGATTGGATATATAACATCAGCGTCTAGCAACTTAAGTATATCTTTTTTAACCACTTCTTTAAGGTTCGGATTCAATCTCCTCTGGGGCTCTACACTAGAATGAGATTCATCTTCTAAGTGTATCCTATGCATGCAAAAACTTGGAGAGATTCCTCTAATATCCTTAAGCGTGTATCCTATGGCTTTTCTAAAACGTTTAAGCTCAGTCAAAAGCATACTCAATTCATCATCATTCAAGGCGTAATTTATAATTAAAGGATAAATGGAACTGGGGCCCAAAAAAGCGTACCTCAGTCCTACAGGGAGTGGTTTCAGCTCCACTTTGGGTGCCATGAGCTCAGACCAGTCATCAGTAACGTCAGGCGTAGCGCACTCGAGCACTTGCAGCTCGAGTCTCTGTCTCGAGTCTGCCTCAAATACACTCGAATCCAATTCTTCAATCCCCGCTAAACTCTTGATTGGCCTGTGACAATCCAACAGGTTGGCGTAGCATTCAGCTTCCATACTCAGGTACCCCTCAGCGGCTGGTTTTGTCAAAGCAACTTGTAGTTGATCCTCTGCGGCCAATTCTTCTAACAGCTTGTCAGCAAGAGTGTCCATCACTTGCACTGAGAACACCTGACCTTCGATCGTTGGTTTTTTAATCGCGTTATTGATGTTGAATTTCATTCTAAGATCTGGACCCATATTCAGCTCGATGACCTCATTCCTAACATCAATTAAAGCGCCTGCTGTGGCCAAGAAAGGTCTTCCAAATAACAGAGGGTCCTTAGGTTCTTCTTCCATCTCCAATACAACAAAATCCGTTGGTATCTCAACTCCCCCCACCTTCACAGGAAGGTCTTCCAGGATGCCATGAGGGATTCTCACTGACCTATTTGCCAGAATCAATGACATTTTGCAGGGCTTGTAATCAACAAAGCCTAACCTTTTTGCAACTGAAAGCGGCATGAGGCTGATTGAGGCGCCTAGATCGTAGAGATACTTGCTGAATGATAGGGGTCCAAGCAAGCATGGGATTGTAAAGGTTCCAGGATCACCAAGCTTTTTTGGCACAACTTTCCTTTGGATTATGGCGCTAATTTCGTGTGTCAGTACGACCATACCCTCGACTGTTTGAGTTTTCTCCTTAAATGCATCCTTGAGAAATTTCTGGTATGGAGGTATTAGCATAAACGCATCCAGAATTAGAATCTTCACCTCAGTGTCTTTCATCTGCTTATCAAAGAGCGCCTTTTATTTTTCAGTAAGGTCCTTCTTGAACCTTTGGGGAAAGGGTAATTGGGGTTTATATGGTGGAAGAACAAATGGTTTACTCCTCTCTGGGGTTTCTGTAGGTGGATGGGCGTCTGGCGTGCTGGGTTTTTCAGTAGATTGTGTCTTAGAAACAGCTTCAGGTTGAGTCTCTGTCTGATTCTTGATGATAAAATCCTCCCCATCCTGAAAATTACTGTCCTCTGTATGCTTTGGACTCTCAGCTCGAATCAGTAATTCGCGTCCACTTCTCAGAGTGATGGCATTGGCGTGATACTCTTTTGGGTTGGGAATTGATTTCCCTGGAAGTTGCCCAGTTGTCTTCACAATAAAGGATGACGCTTGCTGACTCTCTACATACTTGAACCTTGCATTCAACGTCTCAAATTTGCACGTGAGATTGTTGTGAGAAGCGTCAATCTTAGAGTGCACGTCTGCAAATTTCTGCGTGACTTCAGCAGCAGACGCTTTCTGTCCCTTCAAGATTTCTAGGAGTAGGCTCAAAACTTCTGGTGGCTGTGTAGGGGTTGGTGGAGTGTGTGCTTCATACCCACGTGGTATGTTTGCAGCTGGTTGGTAATTCTTGTGATATTGTTGCTTAGGGACAAACGTGTTCGATTGAGCGTGTAGGGGTTTGGGTGGGTAGGTCTGGTCTTGGGGATTTGCCACGTTGTTGCTTCTGTATGAGAGGTTTGGGTGCTGCTTATAGTTGTTGTACTGCTTGTAACCTCCTCCCTAATTCTGCAAATAACTGATCTCCTCAACCTGATCATCCTCCTCGTCTGGAACATGTTCATCTCCAGTCATGAAGTGGACATGTTTGTGTTGTACTTACAGCAGCCTATCGATTTTGTCCAACTTGACGTTCAGGGCCTTGAGTTCCTTCCTACTGACTGTGTCTGTGTCCACAGTGTTTCTGACCGTCCTGTCGTAGTCCTCATTATACTGCCCATCTGCCTGAGCCATGTTCTCCACTAACTGCCAACCATCAGCGACGTCCTGGTTAAGGAAATTTCCATGCCTTGCGGTATCCAATAACCTGCGGATATTAGGGTGAACTCCTCTTAGAGATTGTTGAGAAGAGTCTAAGCAAGGTATCCATGATGTGGGCACTGAGACTGATAGTTCTTGTACCTCTCCCAGGCTTCAACAAAGGTTTCAGAATTCTGTTGGGTGAAGGTAGAGATGGCGTTTCTCAACTTTGCAGTTCGAGAGTTGGAGAAGAAGTTGGCGAGAAACGCATATTTACAAGCTTCCCATGACGTGATGGAGCCTTGCGGTAAGTGCTTCTCCCAGACATGGGCTTTGTCTCCGAGAGAAAACGGGAACAACCTCAGTTTGAATGCGTCCTCACTGACTCCATTGAGCCTTTGCAGTCCACATAGTCGCTCGAATTTGTCCAAGTGATCAAGCAGATCTTCAGAAGGTAGGCCGTGAAACTGCCTATTTTGGATCATAGAGATGAGACTGCTCTTAATCTCGAAGTTGTTGTTCGTTATGGCTGGGGGAACAATTCCACGTCTCTGGGTGTGGGTACTTGGTGCATCTCCAGCACCTATTATTCACGGTCTCCTCTGGGGAGGCTGGTCCACAGGGGGAACGTGTGAGTTCAACTCTGTGTCTGCGTTCATTATGACTATCTCTGTAAGCGTACTGTAGACTTGGTTTCTCTGTGCTCTTAACTCGCGTGCTAGTTGGTTAATGTTGTCAAGAGGCTCGAGAAGATTCTGATTTCCTTGTGAACGTGTCTGCATAAACTGAGTGAAGTCAAACTGAACAGTAAGATCAAGTTGACGTACTAGAGGTTGAAATCACCTGAAACAGAACACAAAACACAAAACACAGTGCACAAGTGAGTATGTAACGAAGAGTAAATAGAACTTGAGCTTAGAAAGTTAACAATCCTAATTGTAACTAGCAGAGACCCATTTGGCAACGACGCCAATTTGATAACATAATTTTTACTCTATTGTCAAATCCTATTATGCTTGTATGTCGGTTGTAGTATAATAGGTGTCAATCCAACTGGGAATGTAATTATCAATCAGGATGCAGTTATTAAAGCCAATCAAAGTGTGGTTTCTCTAACAACCTAATTCGAACCTTTAAAACAAAAACAATGTAATTGTTAATAAACAGAGCAATAAACAGTAGAATATCAAATAGAATTAACGCAGGGTGAGAAAGCAGGATCCTGAAGAGTGAGTTTCATGGGTCCACGTGACTCTTAAGTTAACTAGGCGCTTGATATCACTCAATAGAGCTAGTCTCTAGGCAACGAGAAAATAAATAATGAGTCCACTCTCGTGGTAAACAAACTCGAGTAGACTACTAACAGACCCTATCGCCATAGGCGTTTGATAATCTAGTCGGAATGAACGATCAACTCGCCTAACGCCGATTCACACCTCAGACATTCGATCCCTCGAGCTGAGCATGTGAATCTCTGAAGTGGTTCAGTCTGACACTCTACCAAACACCCATCGGTGCTAGAGCGTCTCAGAACAAGCCTCAGTTGATCAGAATGAAACTAATGATGATAACACCAAATCAGAAAAGACTTACATAAATCTAACCCTAAGCGCCTTAGAAAACCTAAGCATCACGTATACCTAACTCATCCTCAGGAACCCTAGGTGACTACTCAGAACGCATGAGTTTAACAGCAAACACGAATTTAAGGTTTGAATGCATCAATGAAGGACTCGAACAAGGTATGAAATCAACGCTTAATGTAGAACTGAATTGCATAAAAATAAACTCGGAAAATCAGAAAGTTGCGTTCGATTACAAAGCTCTAAGTTCGCAAGAAAAATCAATTGTAAGAACTAGCTACGGGTTTTTGCAACATGTAAGAATATTTATACTAAACTCATAGCAAAACCCTAGATAAACTCGGCCAATGCGTAGTGGATTTTAGCCTTGGTTTGGCCCAATAACGAATGAACTCGATCTTGGGCTTGAAAGTGGGCTCGATCTGGGTTCGAGCTGGGGCTCAATCTGGGTTCGAGCTGGGACTCGATATGGGTTCGAGCTGGGGCTCAATCTGGGCTCGATCTGGGGCTCAATCTAGGGCTCAATCTGGGGCTCAATCTGCCCGCATCCAGTACCTGAACACTCACAAAATGTAGTATGTATGCAGATGCATGTGAATGTGTATGAATGATACTATCTAGACTTCAACTACATGAGAATGTATCAAAATGTATGTATAATATACCTAAATGATGCTCCTAAGACGTGCTAAAAACGTGTATATCACAAACCGTCCTCCATCTTTGGTTTACATAACTTCCTCCTTTGACGCCAATGTATGCCTCTAGTTTCTCCCCTACCAGACCACCAAAAGTTTGCTATTGCCAAAATTAAGGTATCGACAACACCCTTGGGTAGCCTATAACAAGACATCACATAAGTTGGTAAAGCTGTTAAGACAGACTTAATCAGAACCTCCTTTCCAGCCTTCGAGAGGAATCTAGTTGACCAGTTACTGATACGTGTTTGTAACTTATCCCGCACAAAAGCAAAAATCTTAGTTTTTGCACCTCCTAGACTTTCTGGGATACCTAAATACGTACCCATACCACCTAGCTTTGTTATCCCTAAAACATGTTGAATCGAGGTTTTTATCGATTCCGAAACTACCTGTCCAAATTGAATAGCGGACTTCACAAAATTTATTTGTTGGCCCAAAAACAACTCATACTCCTTCAAAATCAATAATATTTGTCTGGCCTCTGCTATAGTTGTCTGACAAAAAATAGACTATCATCTGCAAACAGAAGATGCAAGATAGCAGGACTTGTCCTTACGATGGATAACCCCGTAATCAACTTCTCCTTCTCAGCCACTTTTAATCTACAGATGAGCCATTCCGTACATAAAATAAATATATAAGGCGATAATGGATCCCCTTGACAGAGTCCCCTTCGTGGTATAATACTTCCACCGAGTTCCCCATTAATAAGCACAAAGTATTCCACAGATGTTAGACAGAACATAATACAGTCTACCCATTTGGCAGAGAAGCCCATTTGAATGAGCATAGCCCGTAAAAAACTCCACTCAATCCTATCATAGGCCTTCCTCATATCAGTCTTGATAGCCATATACCTACCTTTAACTAAACTATTTGTACGCAAAGCGTGAAACATTTCCTGGGCTATCAAAATATTATCAAATATCAACCTTCCCCGTATGAAGGTTGTCTGTGTCTCTGAAACTAGCTTTGGCAAGAATTTTTTCAAACGTAAACTCATAACTTTTGAGATTAACTTGTAACCTATGTTACATAAACTTATCGGCCTAAATTCCAACATTTTTGTTGGACGATCTATTTTGGGAATAAGACAGATATTTGTCTTGTTCAAGCGCCTTTCAAAGAATCCTTGAATCAAGAAATTATTTACCAATTTCAGTAGATCTGCCTTAACCACCTCCCATGAAAATTGGAAAAACATAGCAGTCATGCCATCCGGACCCGGTGTTTTACCCGGATCCATCATGAATAACGCGGTTTTAACCTCTTCCTCAGTTGCTGCCCTCAACAACCATTAATTGTCTGAATCAGTCACCCGTGATTCAATTATATCACAATTTATTTGTGTGCAACGTGCACTTGTAAATAAATCCCTAAAATATCGCGACGCTTCTCCAAATAAATCCTCCTTTTTGGTTACCCATACATCCTGGGGAGTTAAGAGGCCTACAATTTTATTCCTTGCTCTTCGTTGTTGTGTCTGTGCATGGAAAAATCTAGTATTCCCATCACCCTCCTTAAGCCATTTAATTCTGCTTTTCTGTTTCCAAAAAGCCTCTTCTTCCATGTAACCTTGTTTTGAATTCATTGTAGCCTCCAGACTACCCCTCGGATCATCCACATGAGCACATTTGCAATCCTCCAAAATTTGCTTTAATTCTTCTAAATTTTGGCGCCCTGAAGGAGCGTTCTTACTCCTCCAGTGTGAGATTTCCCGGCGGCAACATAAAATTTTATCAGCAAAAGACAGCCGACTACTAGAGAAAAGACCCTGCCAACTCTTTTCCACTATCTCTCTAAACCCTTCCTTATTAATACACCTCTTATCAAAAACAAATCGCTTTTGAGACTTAGAGATTTGATTCTTGAACCGACCGATAATCGGTCTATGATCAGACCCAATCATCTCCAAATATTCCACCTCCGATAAGGGGAAAACATCGTGCCAGTTCCCTGTACCAAACACTTTATCTAGTATACAACGTACAACACCATTCTGTCGAATACCCCTCCAGGACCAGAAATTACCAATTTTTGGGAATTCCACCAAACCACAGTCCCGAATCATCTGGTTAAAAGACCTAAAAGAAATAGCATTTCGCAAAACACCTCCTTGTTTTTCATGATTCCCAGTTAACTCATTAAAATCCCCTATGATTAACCATGGTTCTTGTCTAAGTATCCCCATCCGGGTTAAACCTTCCCATACATAATCCTGATATCTTTGTACTGGCTCCCCGTAAAAGAAGGTTAAAAACACTGTATGACCTTCAAGTTCTGTTGAAATATCAATCATATTTTTGTCCTTATATTTAATATCCACATCATAATGGTCCAAATAAAATAATGCTAAATCACCACTATTCCCGATTGGTTCAACCGTTGTTAAAAATTTATATCCTAAGTGCAATTGTATTTTTTCCAAAAACATATATGGATTTTTTGTTTCTGATAAGAAGAGAAACTCAGGTCTATACTTCCGCCAAATATCCCTAAGGTAGCTAATTGTTACCTTATTACCAATTCCCTGACAATTCCAACAAAGCGTTTTTAAATTCATATGCAAATGAATAACAAGTGAACTGTCTTAAGTTCATTACTCTTCCTCCCACTTACTACATATTTAGTATATCTAGAATAAAATGTTAGAGTGAGGAATAGACACCACGCATCAATCACATCTCCCAATATAATGACCATTTCTTCTACCATAATTATCAAAAACAGCCCAATAAATAAAAAGCCCTGATACTTCCAAATAGGCCCACGTGTAATCGTAATGTGAAGTGCAAAAGCAATATAACTTTGATTTTTTTTTGTGTTATTGGGCCACTGTTGGGTCGTACACTTAACAAAGTGGCCTGAGTGTTCAATTTAATTCTCTTTAAAACCATATAAGTACAATACCAAACATAATGGCCACGAGGCCCAAATGAGTTCTCAAATCTCATAATTATTACATTGACATGAAATTGAAACAAATATCCAAAATATCCTAAAAGACTTATTAGCCAACTCAAACTAAACTTGTAATCCAAATAAAAGGAGCAACAAAAAATCATCAAATTAGCTTTTGGTGGACTCTGTCTCTGAATCTTTAGGCTTCACCTCTTTCGGCTTATTCAACCTAGATGTCTTCCTTGGTGACATCGTTCCCAACGTGATCATTTTCTTTGTATTCACTCCACGTAGCGGCGTTGTGCCTTTAGAGAACATCTTTCCCATCGCCACCATAGGTCTAGGTATTGGAGCTGTCTGTTCATTCTGCATTTTTTCAATAAACTCATTGTGGATCTGAGCCTCTTCGGCCTCTGTTAATTCCTGCCTATCAGCCAAACTCTCCTCAGCTAACACAACATCCAACACTGCAGCCTCCTGGAGCTCCAACTCAGCATTATCCAGCGTTGCCTCTATACTTTCGCCATTCACCCACTCCATTTCAGCCATTTCATTAACTTGAGCAGTCTGGAAATGTATCGGCTGCACCATAGGGACCGTCCCTTCAACACCATTCAGCTCCGGGATAGGGTCATTGGGAACCGGCTCTGTTGCAGCATCTAACACAGCAGCCTTGCCTGGTACATTCTGAAACAAGGGTCTGCGGACCGTTTTCCCAGAAACTGTATTCCTAGTATCCTCCTTTTCAGATTCCTGACAAGAGGAATTAGTTACAAACAAAACCAAACACCAATATTCCGTAAAAACTATTATGAGAATCCATACCTAACCACTTTTTGCCATTGGAGCCAGAGCTGAATCCATCCCTCGACTTCTCTTACTCCTTTCACTAGTATCCCCACTAGTATCCCTAGACGCCACAACCCTAGCCACTGTACCGACACTTCTCTTACCCCCAACCAGAACTCCCTTAAAACTCCCAGTTTTTCCAGAATTCCCAGCCATTATGTTGCCTATACTATTAGGTTCCTTAAATTCCGCTTTTGCTTTATAACACACGCTAGTATCGTGTGTCATGCGATAGCAAAGTGAACAGAAACCAGCCAGTCGTTTGTACTCAAACATCACTTTTGATTCTCTACCCTCCTCAAACTCTAAAATCGAAGAGAAAATCAGAGGCCTAGAGCATGGAATTTTAATTAAAACTTGACCCTTTATAACATCTATAGTAATAACTGAACCTAAAGATCCTGCTACCACCCTATAAACCTCCTCCACTCGATATCCGAATGGAATCCCAGTTATCGTAATCCAAAGTCTAATTAAATTTGGATAATCCGCGTCAGCCATCGCTTTCCACGGGGCATACGCAACCATCCAATTATCGAAATTGACAGTACCATAATCAAGCACACTAATCAGATCAGATTCAGTCTGAAATTCAAATTGAAAGCGACCATTACCCAAATTAAGACCTCTTACCTTACCCACAAGATTCCAAAACTGCGGCATCCGAAATAGGAAAGTATCGACATTCTGAATGACTGGATTCAGACACCGACCCATCATGACTTTAGAGCTACGTGCCAACAATTCGAAATTATCAATTTTTGTAGTTTTGATTTTCAGTAAACGAGGTGGGGATTTAGTCCCCATACTCTTTTTATGAATTCCTAATTGAGCCATGAGATTGAAATCACTATTGAAAACAAAAAAAGCACAACACCGGAGAGGACAATTGTCAAGTTGAATTGGATATGACCAGAAGATGCTCTCATTAATATTTATATCCCCAACCCAGCCGTCATTTGTGACTTGTTGACCCGTCCTATTTTCTAGGATTGTTATTATTTGAATCACACCGAATTTTAACAAACTCCCAAGTGTAAACCTTATCCAAATCAAACCATATGAATCCCCTATGACTCGGCCTAAATTTTGAATTTCAATTTCTATCCAAATCCATGTGAATAGGACTTGAAAACCTCCTAGTAACACATATGACAATTTAAAGGAGAACAAAAAGCTTACATGCTGTCCTTTGTCAATTATCCACCATTCCAGATCCATTCGGACTTTGATGGAACATTCCCGGGAAAACCAGCCTCTGTATCGACCTTGTGCCAAAAAGGACCAAACATTAACCCCATACCAGAAAAAACAGACTTGATAGTAGTCATTAACACTACACCCATCAGTCCCTATCAACCAACTCTCTCCTATAGATCTGAATATAATCTTAGGATGTAAATTTTGGTCAAACATTGTCTCCCAGACACATCCACAAGCAATCAAACGAATGTAATTTGGACTAAATTCCATTTCCTTTTCAGTTAGAGCAATACACAATAGTCCCTCAACACTACAATCTATCACCCCATTTTGCACAGGATCAAAACAAATTACTACCCAACTGTGTATCTTCACACTCTGGAACAGTAGCCAGAGAAACATACACAAATTATTCCTTAAAAACTCACTAGATCTCATTAGAGAATTGAAAGTAATTATTAGAAATATACAGAAACTACACCATAAATCAAAAGGAAAACCAATCCCCTCTGATCGAAAGGTACTCTTTTCCTCAATCGAAAGATCATCACCAGAAAACATACAGAACTTTCACCATGAAACAAAATGAAAACCAATCCCCTCTGATTGAAAGGTACTCTTTTCCTAAGTCGAAGAGTCATCACCAGAAAACATACAGAACTTTCACCATAAACCAAAAGGAAAACCAAAACCCTCCGATCGAAGGTTACTCTTTTCCTAAATCGAAGGATCATCACCACCCAACAAACTCTCAAATTGATGTTATCAGAACTTGTTGAATCGATCCCCCGAGACCATGACTTAGAAACCAAAGTCATCCGAGATATCGGATAACAACTATTATCATCAATATGCCATCGAACTACCGGACCAAATGGAATAAAAACCTTGTTACCAGAAATCATACCTGAGCAGAGACAACGACGGCGCACGGAGAGAAGAGAGACCCATAACCCAAAGAGAAACCGACACTTCAAAAGCCACGACGGACTCCCACCCCACAGATCTACAAACCAGACTCCAACCCTAAGCGAATAACTCCGATGAAACCGTAAGAATAAAACCTATCAACCTCCCCAAAGCCAGACAAGAGACTCCCCCCTCTCCCTACACCAAAACCCAAATCGAAAAAAACACACCCGCGAACCCTAACAGCTAAACCTAACAAAACCTAAACGAAACTCGACCCTCCCCGAAACCCGAATGAAAGAGAAAAAGAACAGGCCGAACCCCTCCCCCCACCGCTCCACACCGCACCGGAGAATCACCGGAAGACCTAATCTAGACACCGGGAATCGCCTTTTCTCTCGCCTATGCTTTGGTTCGCACGTATTTGTAAACTTTTAAAAAGTTATACAAAACTACTCGAACAAACTTTTGGTTAAAAAAACGTTTGAGCCAGACCTAATTTATGTATCATGACGGAGACATGATATGCTCGGCCCAGATAAGTAATTGGGCCTCAATCCGGGTCGGTTGCTTCAATTGGGGAGAATCTAAGACGTCGGGTCATCAGCAACCCGACCTGCTCGGCTGATCTGTGGAATTCGTCGTATTTGTTTTGTGCTGGTTTTAGGGTTTCAACTTCGTGGGCAGAGAAGGATGAATCCATTGACGCTGGTGAAGAGAATACAGAGTATAAACTCTAAGGAATCAGATTTAGGGATTTCTGAAGAGGCTTCGTGGCATGCTAAGTACAAAGATTCTGCGTATGTCTTCGTCGGAGGCATACCATACGATCTTACCGAGGGTGATCTCCTCGCCGTCTTCTCACAGTAAGTAAACTTTCGTGTAATTGATACATTTTTCTCTCATTATAAGTAACTTTCAAACCTGGAAACAGATTCAGTAGTCTGGTGAATAGTACCCTTTCATAGATTTTGCATTATCTTTTTAATGAGTTTTAGTTTTTATGCCTTTGTTTATGGACTTGTAGATATGGTGAAGTTGTTGATGTTAATCTGATCCGAGACAAGGGGACTGGCAAATCTAAAGGTTATGCATTTCTTGCATATGAAGATCAAAGAAGTACTACTCTCGCTGTTGGTTAGTGAAACTTTCCTTTGATGACTTTTGAACACCTGTTTCACGAGGATTTATGTCTTTAGGTTTTGGTAATTTGTAAATGAGGTGATTTCGTTCTGTTTTTGTGATTGCAGATAACTTGAATGGAGCTCAGTTGTTGGGTCGAATCATTAGGGTGGACCATTGTAGCAAATATGTTAAGCGAGAAGAAGAGGATGAAGAGACACAACGGAAGAATAGAGAGGCCCGTGGTGTTTGCAGAGCTTTTCAGAGAGGAGAGTGTACTCGTGGTGATTCTTGCAAATTTTCGCACGATGAGAAAGTAAGTCGACAATCCTCTTCATATATATATGCTTGTAGTAGCAATTTATTTGGATGCTATTCTACTTATTTTTGAAACTGATGATTTGAGAAGTATTTGATAGAAGGTAACATGCTCATTGGTATCGCTCAAGGCTGTTCTTCTCATTTATTTTCTTTCACTTTTTCTCTTATGGATAGAGAGCCGCAAATACTGGTTGGGGTCATGAAGAAGATAAAAGTTCCAAGTGGGATCATGACAACTTCAATGGTCCCAAAAAGGGGGGTACAAGTTTTGGTAGACGAGGAGATTTTAAACCTGAGGCGCAAGAGAAAAGTTACAGAGAAAAGGGTCATGGAGATTTATCACATGGCGGCACAAAAGAAAAAGAAAGAGAGGAAAGAGAGGATAGGGAACCAAGGTCAAGAGATGCTTATGATAAGAGGGAACAAAAAAGATCAGGACGGCTTGATGAACTGCAACCTAGAAGGTACGATGCTGAAAATGATTCTGTAAGGGAGGACAGGAGATCCAGAACATATGATAGGGAAAAATTGAAGACAGGATCTAAAAGAGATCATAATGACAGAGAGGGAGAAGGTTCAAGTAGGCACTCAGAAATATCCACGAGGCTAGATAGGGATTCTTCAAGAAGGGAAAATCGCCGTCACTAAAGAGATAGATAGTGGTATGCATACTCAATTGTTTATTAGTAGAGCCTGGGAATGAGCTTTGCAGTTCTTTCCAAGAGACTTATCCTTGAGATTATATAAAATGCTTCATTCCGCAACTGTCATACTATGTTTGTCGTGATGCTTATTGATTTTAACAATTGAAATGAAAGAAGCCTATAATATCCTCTTTGGTTCATTCACGGAATTTATGTTAACCGTGTTTTCAGACTCAGGACGAGTGATTCTGGCTCTCCTTGTATAGATTAATATGGATTAACCATACACTTGGTGTTCTTGTCATATGCATATTAAAGAGGTAAAGTGCAAAATTTTTCATTTCAATTGCTATTGACTTGAATTTGTCTTAGGAAAGAATTGTGTATAAATATTAAATAATTGTATAGTCTTTTTTATTCTGCTAGGTATGATTTAAGATATTGTCGAATGAAAATGTATTCCTGCCATCATTTTATTGTATTTTGCTGAATATAATGTAGAGGCATTGATGTCACGGTCACTGTTAAGAACTTGAAAATATACCCTTGGCTACATTTTTATAAGATTGGCGGTTGTTATTTAATTGGTTAAACGTAGCGAAAGTATGTATGTGGTAAGCGTTTGACAGTTGACTTGGAAGAGATGAAGCAGTAAATAACATTTAGCTGAGGTAATGAGATAGTAAGTCATTATCCTATTTGACTTTGACCCTTAGAGTCAACGAGGAATGATAATCTCATACAACCGGCTGCAACTCCAGTTGTTTTATGATATCCTCAGTTTATATCGATAGTTTCTGAAAGCTTGTATGCAATATATACCTCATTATCGTGTTGGGAAAGATTTATATATGTTCATAATCACAAAAAAATAGTCGTCTTGGTCGTGAAGAAGAGAAATTGTCTACGTTGAGTTTAGAAAAAGAAAAATAGCTTTTGCACACCATGGGGTTCCCTTGGATGATCATGAGGCTGATTCTTGTATCTGGTTTCCTTGTTCTTGTGTCACTTGAACATTCAGATGTGGTCTGTGCTCAAACAACCAGATTAACGGAGGATACCGATAAACAGGCATTGCTCGAGTTCAAGTCTCAAGTTTCTCAAGAAAGTAGAGTTGTCTTGGGCTCGTGGAATGACTCCCTGCCTCTCTGTAGCTGGACTGGTGTTAAAGTGCGGCTCCAACACAGAAGAGTAACTGGTTTGGACCTAGAAGGACTGAAACTAACCCGGGTTAGTCTCTCCCTTTATAGGTAATCTCTCATTTCTTAGATCACTAAATCTTGCAGACAACTTTTTCCGTGGTATCATCCCTCTGGAGGTTGGAAACTTGTTCAGACTTCAATATTTGAACATGAGTAATAACTTTCTTGGTGGGGTGATCCCAGTTGTACTGTCTAACTGCTCTAGCCTGACAACACTTGATTTATCATCAAATCATCTTGAAAAGGACATCCCTTCCGAGTTTTGGTTCGCTGTCAAACCTTGTCCTCCTATCTCTTGGTAGAAACAATCTAACAGGGAAGTTCCCTGCCTCATTAGGAAACCTAACATCACTCCAGATGCTCGATGTTATATATAACCAAATAGAAGGAGAGATCCCTGGGAGTATAGCTCGACTGAAACAGATGGTCTTTTTCCGTATAGCATTAAACAAGTTTACAGGTGTTTTCCCTCCCTTCAATCTACAATATGTCCTCACTAGCATTCCTGTCCATAACCAGAAACAGTTTTTCTGGGTACCCTTAGACCTGATTTTGGATCTCTTCTCCCTAACCTGCAAATGCTATATATGGGGATAAATAATTTCACGGGTACCATTCCAGAGACACTTTCCGATATCTCAAGTCTTCAACGGCTTGATATTCCGTCTAATCATCTTACTGGAAAGATACCATTGAGTTTTGGGAAACTTCAAAATTTATTAAGGCTAGGCCTTAATAATAACTCTCTGGGAAATTACTCTTCTGGTGATCTTGATTTTCTTGGTGCACTGACTAATTGCACTCAGTTGCAGTCGTTGAATGTAGCCTTGAACAAACTCGGCGGCCAGCTGCCTAACTCAATAGCCAATCTCTCCACACAGTTGTTTGAGCTCTCTCTTAGCGACAATTTCATCTCTGGACGTATTCCTCACGGCATAGGGAATCTTGTAAGCTTGCAAACACTGGACTTGGGAGCAAATCTGCTGACAGGCGAACTTCCTTCCTCGCTGGGAGAACTTTCTGAATTGAGAAAAGTCTTGCTCTATTCAAATCAACTGTCTGGAGAGATACCATCGTCCTTGGGAAATATCACTGGGCTAACATACCTCTATTTGCTCAACAACAGTTTTGAAGGAAGCATCCCTTCAAGTCTTGGAAGTTGCAGAAATCTTCTAGACTTGAATCTCGGTACTAATAAGTTGAATGGCAGCATACCCCATGAGCTTATGGAGCTTCCTTCTCTAATCGTCTTAAATGTCTCATTTAATTCGTTGGTTGGCCCTTTGATTGGAGATGTCGGAAGGCTTACATTTCTGTTAGGTCTAGATGTTTCGTACAATAAACTATCAGGACAGATTCCACCGACCTTGGCTAATTGCCTCTCACTAGAATACCTTTGGCTGCAAGGGAATTCATTTGTTGGGCCCATACCAGACATACGAAGGTTGACTGGCCTCAGGTTCCTAGATCTGTCCAAGAACAATCTATCTGGCACTATACCTGAATATATGACAAATTTTTCCAAGCTGCAGAACCTGAATCTCTCTATGAACAACTTTGAAGGAGCTGTGCCAACAGAAGGGATATTTCGTAATACCAGTGCAATGTCAGTTATTGGTAACATACGCCTCTGTGGAGGCATCCCGTCATTACAGCTTGAGCCATGCTCTATAGAATTTCCAAGTCCAGGAAAGCATTTAGCAGCCGGGAAGATAATCGCCATTTGTGTCAGTGCAGGTATCGCAGCACTTTTGCTGCTATGTTTCTTTGTGGTTTATCTATGCCGGTACAAACAGAGAACGAAGAATTTCAGGTCTAACAATAATGAGAATGATCAATCTTTCTCCCCTGTGAAATCTTTATATGAAAAGATAAGTTATGATGAGCTCTACAAGACAACTGGTGGATTCTCTTCCAGCAATTTGATTGGGTCAGGCAACTTTGGGACTGTGTTTAAAGGATCTCTTGGGTCCAAAAATAAGGCTGTTGCAATTAAAGTTTTGAATCTTTGCAAACGTGGAGCTGCAAAGAGCTTCATGGCAGAGTGTGAAGCCTTAGGAGGTATACGGCATCGCAACCTTGTGAAGTTGGTTACTGTCTGTTTCGAGTGTGGATTCGAAAGGAAATAGTTTTAGAGCTCCTTGTTTATGAGTTGATGCCCTAATGGAAACTTAGACATCTGGCTGCACCCGGATGAAATAGAAGACAGTCCGTTGAGAACCCTGACCCTCTCTGAAAGACTCAACATTGCAATAGATGTTGCTTCAGCTCTGGTTTATCTTCATACTTATTGTCACAATCCTATAGCCCACTGTGATGTTAAGCCAAGCAATATTCTTCTAGATGAAGATTTAACTGCTCATGTGAGTGACTTTGGTTTGGCTCGACTCCTCTTAAAATTCGATCGGGAATCATTCCATATTCATTTCAGCTCTGCGGGAGTTCGTGGAACCATTGGATATGCTGCACCAGGTATCTTCACTTGCATTTAACCATTATGAAATATCATCTTCGCAGAAACAAGACAATATTCATTATATCATTTGAAATAATTGTCATTATTTTGAACTCTGTAGAATATGGAATGGGAGGTCTTCCATCGATAATGGGAGATGTTTACAGCTTTGGAATCCTTGTGTTGGAAATTTTCACAGGGAAAAGGCCCACCGATAAGTTATTTGTGGATGGTTTAACTATCCATGGCTTTACCAAATCAGCATTGGCGGAAGGAAGAGCACTAGATATCACAGAACAATCGATTCTCTGCGGTGCAGATGCTCAGGTTCTCGGTGTCGAAATTACGGAATGCTTGATCCAGCTTGTGTTTCAAGTGGGAGTCAGGTGTTCAGAAGGGTGTACGGTTAATCGAATATCCATGGCCGACGCCTTAAGCAAGCTGGTTTCAATCAAAGACAAGTTTTTCGGAGACGAGAAAACCGTTTAGATGACTGATGTATATATCTTTAAGGTTACAGAAGTTTTAGGGCGAGAGATTGTTGTAGGGAAAAAAATATGGGTGCTTACAGAGTCACTAAGTCATCTTAAATCTTTTCCGTAGATAATATTTGTTCAATACAAATAATTGTATCCTGTGTATGAATCTGCGAGTGATCTAGTGCTTGTTTTCCGTATTTAAACATTGTACCTATGTTCTGGTTGTAGTGTGCATCTATTGTCCCTCTTTCCAGCATCACTCTCGACATCACAATCCTGGATTTATGGTAAGAAACGTCAGTAAACATTTAGCCATGGATTCAATACCAGCATTGGAATTGAAAGCTTTATAAAGTTATACAGCAGGAGAAGCATACGCGTAAGTCTGAATATCTTCTATGTATATCTGCGTATGTTTACAGAGTTTGGTCAATGTTTTTCTCTCGCTACCTTCAAACACTTGTTACTTCGGTTGTTGTTGCAAACTTACAGAGTCAGGTGGGTTTTTCTTTGGAAAAACATGATTGGGTCAGGGAACTTTGGTGTTGTTATATAAAACATCCATTGGCCTTAAGAACAGAGCTGTTGCCATCAGAGTGTTAAATCTCAAGAAGCGTGTAGCTGCCAAGAGCTTTATTGTAGAATGTGAAGGTTTGAAGGGTAATGGATCGAAACCTTATGAAGCTTGTTACAGTTTACTCGAGCATCGCTTCCAAAGGATATAAATTCAACAAGAGTTTCTTGTTAAGCTTTCAAGTCTTGCTTCTTAGATTTTCTTTAGGATCACAAGTGGTGGTTTAGTAAAACTACACTTCTGATATGTACAGAAAAGTTAGCTTGGTTTTTGGTACCAAAGTAGGTCTTAAACAGTTAGAAAACAGTCTCTGAATTGTGATGTTATAGCTGATCAAGTCTTACTCAACATGAAAATGTGTTTCATAGGATGATCCATTGCTTTTCTTATCAAGCCTTATGTTGGAGTTGCAACTTCAACATTAGGCTTGATAAATTAGAGACTCTCATGTCTTAAATTTGAATGTGTTGGTGATTGCAGTGATCAATCAGTTTAAGAAAATAAAATTGAATGAAAGAATTATGTGTGTGAATTACTTAACTATAAGATGATAATTCAATTTTTTCAAAAACAAAAATTGAATGAAAGAATTATGCCCTTTAATTTGTGTTGTCGGCTTCTCCAGCCTTACCGTATGGGTCAAATAATTCAGCCACTGCATGATTGTCTGGAAAGTCATAAAGACAGTGAAATAAAAAATTTAATTTTTTTTTTCTATTTTGGCGTCTTAGCAGTTGCTACTTGACTTTGTTTTTGGAAAAGTCCTCTTTCGTTGTGCCATTTTTTATCCTTATTATTCTTCCACTTGCTTATCACAACAAATTAAAACTCATTTTACCATTACATCCTTCTTTCTTTCTTGCTCTCATCTCATCGTCGTTCCTTATATTCATTCGACAATGTGAGAAGCACCCGAAACAATTCACCACCAAAAAATACATAAAAATGAGAAACATGAGATTGTTTCTTTTACTTGCTTTCAACGCTCTTGTGTTACATGAGTCATATGGTCTTACCAATGAAATTGATAAGCAGGCATTGCTTGAGTTCAAGTCTCAAATTTCTGAAGATGGAAGAGTTGTTTTGTCCTCCTGGAATAACTCATTTCCTCTTTGTAGCTGGAATGGGGTTACATGTGGTGGCACAAACAGGAGAGTTACTGATTTGGACCTTGGAGGATTGCAACTAGGAGGGATGATATCACCATCTATTGGTAATCTTTCGTTTCTCATATCACTAGATCTCTCTAATAACTCTTTTGGTGGGATCATTCCTCGAGAAGTGGGAAACTTACTTAGACTTGAACATTTGGATATGAGCTCAAATGATCTTGAAGGAGAGATTCCAGGTACTTTGTCTAACTGTTCTAGACTGTTGGACCTTCATCTGTATAAAAACAATCTTGGAGCAAGTGTTCCTTCAGAACTAGGGTCATTGACGAAGCTCATTCGTTTAAATCTTCGTTATAACAAGTTGACAGGGACATTCCCTGCATCTTTAGGAAACTTGACATCTCTTAAAGAGCTTATCATTGGAATTAACAATATGGAAGGAAAAATTCCGGGTGATATAGCTAAATTGAGTCAGTTGGAATCTTTTGGAATTTACATGAACCAGTTTTCAGGTATTTTTCCTCCAGCAATCTACAATTTCTCTTCACTTGTAAACTTAAGCATATATGGAAATAGTTTCTCTGGAAGCTTGAGGCCTGATTTTGGTAATCTGCTACCGAAACTTCAAAACTGCAAAATTGGAATTAATAATCTTCATGGAGTCATTCCAACAACACTGTCCAATATCTCAACTCTTCAAACCTTGGAAATCCAGTATAACAGTTTCACAGGAAATATCTCTCCTAGTCTTGGGAAACTATGGAATTTGCAAAATCTTTATCTTAATAGTAATTCTCTTGGAAGTGACTCAACTGGAGATCTTGATTTTTTTGACCACCTGACTAACTGCACCCAACTAGAATATTTGAGTGTTGGTGACAATAATTTGGGGGGTAAATTGCCTATTTCCATTGTTAATCTGTCCATGAGCCTCATCTATTTAAGCCTTCATCAGAATTACATCTCTGGAGGCATTCCTCATGGTATTGGGAATCTCATTAGGCTACAAACACTTTCGTTCGCAGAAAATATGTTGACTGGACCACTCCCAACCTCTCTTGGTAAGCTTTCAGACTTGGGGGACTTGAATGTCCGTTTAAATAGGTTGTCAGGAGAGATACCATCTTCTATAGGCAACATCACTAGGCTAGTTAAACTTAATCTGTATGAAAATAATTTCAAAGGAAGAGTACCTTCGAGTCTGGGTAACTGTAGAAACCTGCTAGGATTATGGGTTGGAAATAATCAGTTGAATGGGAGTATAGCCTTGGAAATTTTGAAAATTTCATCCCTTACTATCCTTTACATGTCACATAACCTTTTTACCGGATCTATACCAGACGATGTTGGGCAACTTAAAAATCTTCTTCGACTTCATCTTTCTCATAATAAGTTATCAGGGAAATTGCCAGGGACTTTAGGAAACTTTCTCTCAATTGAGTTAATCAATCTGCAAGGAAATTCTTTTGATGGAGTTATTCCAGACATAAGTGGGTTGAAGGATGTTAAGCATATTGATTTCTCAAACAATAATCTATCTGGAAGTATACCTAGATATTTTGCTAACTTCTCCTCATTGGAATATCTCAACCTATCCATCAACAATTTTGAAGGAAGAGTTCCAACAGAAGGAAGCTTTAAAAATGCTTCTAAAGTTTTCTTATCTGGAAACAAAAATCTTTGTGGAGGTATAAAGGCTTTGGAACTAAGGCCATGTTTTGCGCTAGCACCACCAATGAAGAAAAAATCTCACTCTCTGTTAAGAAAAGTTATGCTCGGGGTTAGTGTAGGTATAGCATTGCTAATGATGTTGTTCATAGTTTTAGTTTCTTTATGCTGGCTCAAAAAAAGAAAAAATAACCAAAATACCAATAATCCAACTCCTTCCATGTTGGAGGCCTTCCATGAGATGATAAGTTACGGAGATCTTCGTACTGCTACAAATGGCTTTTCTTCGAGCAACTTGATTGGATCTGGAAGTTTCGGTACTGTGTTTAAAGCATTTCTCCCCGCAGAGAAAAAAGTTGTTGCAGTGAAGGTTCTAAACCTAGAGAGACGTGGGGCGATGAAGAGTTTTATGGCAGAATGTGAATCACTTAAAGACATACGACATCGTAATCTCGTGAAACTATTGACGACTTGTTCAAGTATTGATTTTCAAGGAAATGAATTCAGAGCACTAGTCTATGAGTTCATGCCAAATGGGAGCTTAGATGTGTGGCTGCACTCAGAGGAAGTGGAAGAAATTCATAGGCCCTCAAAAACCTTGACATTGTTTGAAAGGCTTAACATAGCCATAGATGTGGTTTCTCTTTTGGATTATCTTCATGTTCATTGCCATGAACCTATAGCTCATTGCGATCTCAAGCCAAGCAACGTCCTCCTAGACAATGATTTGACTGCCCATGTTAGCGATTTCGGTTTAGCTCGGTTTCTTTTCAAATTCGACCAAAAGTCTTATTTTGATCAATTAAGCACAGCTAATATCAGAGGGACCATTGGCTATGCTGCACCAGGTAAATCTATCACATATATGTAATATTTGAATGAAAAAAATCATTGTATTTTGTGTCTCTAGTTTTATGTTGTAATATATGATGCAGAATATGGAATGGGAGGACAACCATCAATACATGGTGATATTTATAGTTTTGGGGTTCTCCTTTTGGAAATGTTCACTGGAAAACGACCAACCAATGAATTATTTGAAGGAATCACCACCCTGCACAGCTACACAAAGTTGGCACTTCCAGAAAAGGTATTGGACATTGCAGAAAAGTCAATTCTTCAGAACGGTCTCAGAGTTGGTTTTCCTGTGGCTGAGTGCTTGACTCTGGTTTTGGAGGTGGGACTTAGATGTTGTGAAGAATCTCCGATGAGCAGGTTGGCAACAAGTGACGCCCTGAAGGAGTTAACCTCAATTAGAGAGAGGTTCTTTAAAACAAGAAGAAGAGCCATACCTTAAAGTGTTTAAAGTTTCCTATATATATTATCTTCTTTCAGAATGAATGTTGTGCTTTCAGCTCTACATTTGGTAACCCAGATTTTGTTACACTCAGCCTAAAGTCCTGCATTTGTTTTGCTTGGCTTATGTGAATATATCTACGAGACTAGTAGGTAGAGAATAAATTATCTGTGTTTGTTTTGCAGTGAAAGTCTTTATCCTTTCTTTTTATTTTCTGAATAAAGTAATGTATGAGCTGAATAAAGGTCTGAGCTGCAATTGTGTTTGTCTAGGAAAAGAAGAGTAGTTTATTGGCTTGCTATGTGAAAGCTCAAACCTTTTTTTACTCAAATAGAGTGCCATGTAGTAAGAGCTTAATGTTTTCGTGACTGCATTGATGAATGATGAGCTTGTAAATATTAAAAGGCAATTTATGATTCCAATAGATAATCTGTTTATGTGAGTGGTTCCATGTTTTGTATCAGTTCTGTTGTAAATGATGATTATGTCTGAGCTGCAATTATGTTTGATTCTATGATTTGTATCTCTGGGAAGCGATTACAGGCAGTGATTGGTCTCCTTATTTTTCCCTGGTATTAGTATCTTTAAACGGTCCAAGCTCACGCGAATTTTCAGACTATAATGTAGAAGCCATCCATGCAGAGTCTTAGGCAAAAGCATTGCTGCATTCAGTAGTTACAACTTCAACTTCCAGTGAGCATAACAAGAACAGAGACATGGGAGACAGGTTTGATGGAGATTATGGACAAAATCTGGCTGCATCTATAGTTATTGACCAGAGAAACTACTTATATTGGTCTACAATGGAATAGGCGCTTTGAGATTCCTGGTGGAGAAATGTAAAACCAGCAAAAACAGAGAAATACAGGGAAGCTATGACTGATTCTAATATATAACTAAGTAAGTTGAGACCCGAACAGAGGCATGAATTTTGTCTCTATGTGAAGAATGAGAACCACAAGATAGTGAACGACTCTGAGCTCTTGGTGATTTACTCTTCGTCTAAATTTTCAGTGTAAGTAACTACTTGTTCCAGATGTGTTTCGGTTACGATAGGCACTTAAGCTATCTCCGATGTGTCTCTGTGGTTAGTGCTGCAAATGCTTCAGAATATGAATAAATGCAACACCTGCTCGTGTCTTCATCAGAGGTAAACCATTTGAACTCAGCGTAATTGGCTTGGTCTTTGAACATAATTACTGGACTATCTAGTGATATTTCAAGTTTTTTTTTCTGCAAATTATGATTATGACTTTTTTGAATTAGGCTATATCTAAGCTATCATTTCATTGGAGTTTTCTGAATTATTTAATAAAGGAATCCAGACAGATTTAGTTTCATATAAAGTACCTAGTTATTTAATAAATGGATTTTCAAGTCCAAATTCACATCCTAATTCTAAGCAACTGATGGTGTTTCCAGGAAACTCTTAACTGAGGGTAAAGTAGATGTTGTTGCCTTTGTTTATTAGGTTTATTATTGTTTTCTTTTGCTTTTTATCTCTTTCGTTTTTCTTTTACTTTTTGTTAATTTTGTTCTATTTGCTTTTTGAAGATTTAAAATTGTTAAAACACTAAGAACAGCTACCCTGTTCTGGTCAACGAACCTTAAAAATTTCTCTCTCGTGCAAAAAGTTCTAGATTTCAAATTTACAAACTTTCCTTTCCCTTTTGGGAAAGAGAACTTTTCACCAAAACTTAAACTAATGGGAAACTCACAAAAAGCACCCATTTCTAGCAATTTTCTCAGCTTCTCCTCCCCCACCCCCATCTCCGGAGAACGATCTGCTTGAGCTGCTTTACCAAAACAATCTCCTTTTCCCAACGTACTCCTGTCTAGAAACCGCTCATCCTCGCCGTCTTCACCAACCCTGCCAATCCCAAGCGTACATCCCATGGATTTCATTATGTGGAAACGCATTTCCTACGAGGATAAAGGAAAGAACATAGCTCTGAACTCTTCACCACCTCGAGCTGCTTGTGTGAAGGTTCCAGATTTTGACAATTCCGACCTGCTCCGCCAACGTAAACTCACTTTGGTGGGTAGAGTCACCAACCGGAAACAACAAGAGAGTTTGGAGCAGACCTGGGCGATGGCAAGTTCCAGTTCCAGTTCTCATGTGAAGAAGATCTCCAACTTGTGCTGAACAACAGACCGTACCACTTCGCTAAGTGGATGGTCGTCCTCGAAAGATGGAAGCCGACTTTGGACCCCTCTTTCCCCTCGCTTATCCCCTTCTGGATCCGAGTACAGGGCATTCCTCTACACCTATGGTCAAATGCAACAGTCCAAAGCATTGGGGAGAACATGGGAATACTGAGGGATATAGATATTACCCTAGTAGCAGCACGAATGAAGGTGGAAGTTGATGCTCTGAAACCCCTCATCCATTCCTCTACTATTGAGTTTGCAAGTGGAGAGAAAATCACAGCCAACCTGGTCTATGAAAGATTGGGTAAATACTGTGAAATATGCTGGAACCTAAACCACGAAAAGAAAGATTGTCAACTTCATGAAGATAAGAAAGAAACTTCCCAAGCCACTGGCCACAACTTGACTGGGAATCTAGAAATTACCGCACAATACCGTCGTCGATCTGACAGCCTAAACTCCCATGGGAGTCCCCCCCCAAGACGGGCCAATACCTCCTCACAACTCTCAAAACGAGCACCTTCCCCAGTTTTCTCAATCTCAAGACAAGCACGAGACCAGTCTAGGGGTCAGAGACCTTTTCGCGCGGACCCTAGGAAAGAAAGAAGGGTCAATGATCCAAAGCGTGATCACCCATACTCCAGACGCACTACCTCCAGGAACAGTGGAAGAGAAACACCGTAAGGGTGGAGAGAGCTGAGGAATTACCAGACTATTGCGCCTCGACTTTGTGAATTTTCTGACTCATCCAGAGGAAATCACTATGTGACCGCCCAGAACATCTTAGGACAGAAAATCACAACCCGGCAATCCCAACTAAAGCCTTGGATGCCGCGTTAACAGAAATCAAGGAATATATGGCACAATACACAAACTGCAATGATCCAACAGAAAGAGCAGCCAGGGAAGAAAGATGCAGGAAAGCCGAGAAAGAAGGTCTTTTCAACCGCAATGCAGCAAAGATGGCAGCCTCTATCATTGCAAAGAACCGTACACAGGCACCCCCTGACCGTCTCCCTACTGCCTCCTTGACCAAGCAACCCACTTCCCCTGCACAGGGAGAATGTATTCCAGCCATGCTGAGAATTGGTTACGTGGAACAAAATGACTGTTCGGAGCCATCCCCTTTTAAGGGAGAACTTACACCAGCAACACGGAGACTTAGTTTCACTGGAACTGGATCTCCTGAGCATGCACCGCTGACAGAAGAAGTAAGAGTTCCAGCACCCCTCCGCCTGGGCACTGCGAGCAACACTATGCAACTTGCAGCCTCCAGGATTAAAAAAAACCTACATAAGGAGGAAACAAAACAAGCATATGGGGAAACATAAAACTGCAAGCAGCCCAACCTGCATCCCAGTTGGGAGTATAAAGAAACGCAAAACGTTTCAAGCAAGAGCCTCCCCTAGGAGGATACTCTTACCAGAACATATCCCTCGACACGAGGAGAACCTTACCGCAGATAACAGAGAGGAATTGGGGACTTCATTGGGCCACAGAGGACGGAGGGGCCCCAAACCAGCCAAACCACGTGATGAAAATCTTCCCGGACCTATCAGGCTAATACCAGCAATCTCAAAACCATCAGTGGGTTTTCACAACTCACCAGATCCGCTTCCTTAACCATACTGAGCTGGAACTGTCTAGGTTTAGGAAGCCCCTCGATAGTTTGAAGTCTAAAGGAAATCCACCATAAGTATTTCCCGGACATAATCTTCCTGATGGAAACAAAAAATTCAAATGAGTTCGTCGCCAAAAAACTGCAATTCCTTAATTATGGCAGACAAGAATTAGTGCCAAGCCAATGTCATGGAAAAGGAGGATTTACCTTACTCTGGCAGGCAGATTTACAACTCTCAGTCTTGGAGGCCACTCCTAATATTATTGATACAAGGCTAATAATCGAAGGACACACATCCTATGCCTCATTTATATACGGAGATACGGCCAAGGAAAACAGAAAACAGATCTGGGATCAGCTAGTGGAGAAAGCAGCAACAAGAACAGATCCATGGCTAATAACAGGGGATTTTAATGACATTACCTCTAATGCAGAAAAGGTTGGAGGACCACAGAGACTAGAAGCCTCATTCACAGATTTCAGAAATTTTATCTCCGAATGTGATTTCTTGGACCTACAACACTCGGGAGACCCTTTCTCGTGGCGAGGAATCCGCTACTCCCATGTTGTTAGATGTCGGTTAGATAGAGCTATGACCAACAGCCTCTGGTTTGAAAAGTTTCCCTCTGGACGTTGTGAATACCTCTGGTTTGAAGGATTCGATCACCAACCACTTCTTACTGTCTTCGACACCTCAAGAAAGTACAAGCGAAATATCTTCAGGTTCGATAGAACATTAAAAGACAACATGGCAGTAAAGAAACTAATAGAAGAGGTGTGGCATGACATACCCACCTATCCCTTGACCCGCAGACTTAACATAATCAAATCCTCACTAATCCAATGGTCGAAGGAAAACTATAAAAAGAGTAATATCAGAATCGAGGAGCTTAAAAAGGAACTAGGACTAGCCATGATGAGCATCGATCCACAAGATGACAAAACCTCTACCATTAACACAACAACTGGACCAAGCAAACATGGATGAGGAAGCCTTCTGGAAGCAATGTAGTCGAGTTCAATGGCTAAACGAAGGGGACGGGAACTCTGCATTCTTTCAAGCTTCAACGCGAACCCGAGCTGCTTTAAACCGTTTCTTTGTCATAGAAAACATTAGAGGAGAAGCTGTCTATAAAGAAGATCAGATTACGGAAGTCATCACGGGATATTTTCAAGACATTTTCACCTCAGAAAAAGGAGATTACCTAGATACAGTTTGTGAAGCACTCGAACCTAAATTGTCTATCGAAGATAACTTTCACCTCACGGCCTTGCCTACTAACGCTGAGATAAAAGAGGCTATGCTCTCCATAAAACCGGATAAAGCCCCGGGACCAGATGGATTCTCGGGGGATTTCTTCCAATCCAACTGGAACACCCTAGGTGAATCCGTCTCTCAGGAAATTAGTGCGTTCTTCAAGTCTTGTTTACTTCCTAGAAAGATAAATGAAACTTTAGTTAGGCTGATACCAAAAGTGAAAAACCCAAGGAAGGTAGCAGACTTTAGACCCATCGCTCTCTGCTCTGTTTTCTACAAAATAATTTCAAAGATCCTGACCAGTCGACTGCAACCTATTTTGCCGAAGCTGATTTCCGAGAACCAATCAGCGTTTGTATCTGGTAGAAATATCACCGACAATGTCTTGATTACCCACGAACTCCTGCATAAGCTGAAAACTACTTTGGCACAAAAACACAGCCTACGTCAAGACGGACATGAGCAAGGCCTATGACCATCTTGAATGGGATTTCATTGAAGTTGTACTCACTAGGCTGGGTTTTACGGAAATATGAATCGGCTGGGTAATGTCGTGCATCAGATCAGTCACATACTCTTTTATCATAAACGAAAACCGACAGGGTAAAGTAGTACCTCAAAGGGGCATAAGGCAAGGCGACCCCTTATCTCCCTACATCTTCATTTTGTGCAGCGAAGTACTATCGGGTCTGTGTAAAAAAGCACAAGACAAGGGCCATCTACCTGGACTTCGCGTAGCCAGAGCTAGTCCCCGCATAAACCATCTTCTGTTTGCGGACGATACAATGTTTTTCTGCAGATCAAATCCTAAAAGTATCAAATCCATACTGACAATCCTCAGGAAATATGAAGTAGCTTCCGGCCAATCAATAAATAGAAACAAATCAGCAATTACCTTCTCTAGGAAGACCTCACCAGAACTGAAAGAAGAGATCATGCGGACCCTCAATATACAAAATGAAGGTGGCGCTGGTAAATATCTTGGGCTCCCGGAACACTTTGGCAGGAAGAAGCGAGATATCTTTGATGCCATCCTGAACAAGATCAAACAGAAATCAAGGAGTTGGTCAACTAAGCTATTATCTAGCGCGGGAATACTAACCCTCCTAAAAAGTGTATTATCAGCAATGCCACTATACACTATGACGTATTTCAAGCTGCCTATACCCTTTATCAAAAGGATCCAATCTACACTTACCCGTTTCTGGTGGGATGGCAGCCAAGAGCAGCGAAAAAATGGCCTGGATTTCTTGGAAGATTTTGTCCAGAATTAAACAACACGGAGGCCTTGGATTCCGGGATCTGCAAAATTTCAACGACGCACTCCTAGCCAAAATTACATGGAGATTACTATCAGAACCGGAGTCCCTCCTTGCTAGAACCTTGATGGGCAAGTACTGCAAATCAACAAACCTTCTAACAGTTAAATCCACAGGTGCAATGTCCCATGGCTGGAAGGGCATACTAGCAGGCCGAGACTTATTAGCCACCCACCTAGGCTGGTCTGTGGGTGATGGAAAGACCATAAAAGTCTGGGAGGATAATTGGCTGGACCCACACACAAAGAGAGCACCTCTGGGACCTCCTCCGCGGGAATATCTGCAACTTAAAGTGGCTGACCTGATCAATCCAACCACACGATCCTGGTACCCTGAGAAAATTCACCAGGTATTGCCGCATCACCTCCCTGAAATCCTCAACATCAAATTAAGTACCAAGGGAGCAGGGCACAAGAGAATCTGGACACAACAACCAACCAGCATTTACACAGCAAAATCGGGATACATCTCATCAATGAATCCACTATTGCACCAACATACCTCGAACATGGAAGTAGATTGGCATTGAGACGTGTGGCATATCAAAGCCCCGCCAAAGATTGCTCTCTTCCTATGGAAAGCCTGCACACGAGCACTACCTGTGAGAGAGAGACTAAATTCCAGAATTACAAGCATCAATCCCACATGCCCTAGATGTGGAGAACCTGAAACAATTACCCATTTGATATACCACTGTGACTTTGCGCGGTCAGTGTGGTCTGGCGCCCAACTCATTGGGCTCACCATCCCTCCAGAGGATCCACCCTTCTCGAGCTCTTGGAAGCTCATGAAGAACCTCCTTAGCCCTCCTCCGTATGGGCTAATTCTGGGATCACTTGCTCCATGGATCTGCTGGAATCTATGGAAAGCAAGGAACAATCTTATATTCAATAGCAAAGCCTATACACCAACAGAAACTTTGACTAAATCGATAAAAGAGGCAAAATAATGGTCTGATGCGCAAATCGTACCTCATCGAAACCATCGTCGACTAGGAATCGCCTCGCATCCTCCTCCTGGGAACTATCCTCTTTGTTTCACAGATGCATCATGGAAGCAACCCCACCAACCCTCGGGGCTAGGGTGGATCATCACGCGCATCCCATGATCATCAAATCGGAGCTTTGCCAAGACAGAACCATACACCCGATCTGCTCTACAGGCTGAAGCCCTAGCGGTCAGAGCGGCAACGGAAAAAGTACTGGAGCTTATCAATCTGCTCTGACTCCCAAACTAATTCGAGCACTGCACCGGAAGCAGCCGATCACGAAGATCTATGGAGTGCTTGAAGATATCAAATCTCTATCTCTGCGTTTCAATCACTTATCCTTTAATTTTATTACACGAAGAGAGAACTTAATCGCCGATTCTTTGGCCAAGTCAATTTTAAATCCCTGTAACCTGTACTCCTAAGTTTAATGAATTAAATGGTTTTTGACCAAAACAAAAATTTGTTAAAACACTAACCTGTCGTCAATTGATTAATTTCCTGAAAAGCTTTGATGTCAGTAGGAAAGTGGAAAAGACTAGTGAACTGTTGTGGCCTTTAAAAATACTCGGTAACTACATGAAAAGTCTTGCAGCTTCCTATAAGTATTCTCGTTAAGCTGCATTACAACCATTTGCATATTTTGTTTGTTCGCTTATACACTCTTTTCTGCAAAAAATATGAGATTATTTCTTGGGTAAATTACTAAACTAGTATAAAAAATGAGTTAATTACATTTGTAGTTCGGAAAGATTAAAATTACAAATCTAATTTTTCAATGTCAAATAAAGGTATTTTACCATTTTCTCGTTTGGAAGAAAATATATTATGAAACTGTCATTCATGAGAAATTATACGTCACCCGCGCGTAAAAGGAGAAAAACTGTGGCAGATGTAGGTTTTGTTCCGAAGACATGATGTAGGTTTTGGTTTGTTGTATAGGTTTTGAATCATATTATGTAGGTTTTGTTATATGAAATAGTTTTTGGTACGTAATGTAGGTTTTGGTTCAACTTACGTAGGTTTTGTTATACGTTATGTAGGTTTGCTATGTGAAGTAGATTTTGCTATATGTTATGTAGGTTTTCCTATGTTAAGTAGGTTTTGGTACGACTTCTAGATTTTGCTAGACGTAATGTGGGATTTCGTTTGTTGTGTAGGTTTTGAGTAACGTTGTAGGTTTTGATATGTATGTAATGTAGGTTTGTTATGTACTGTTACCTAGGTCTTATGTAATGACCATTTTACTCTCGTTATTAAACCTCCACCTAACATCTGCCTTTAATGGTATCACCGTCAACAGTCTATATGTTTCATCAACCTTCATGATACCACCTAACTACCTCACATCTTTTATCATCTTTCATCACTTTTCCTCGCGAGTTGTTACAAGTTTTAAATGGATCAAGTTGAAGTAATTAGTGGAAGATGGAGGCATGAGGAAGATAAGTGGTTCTTTTATGTTGATAAATCGTGTGGGAGCAAATTCATATGCATTCAGTCAGGAAAAAACTTGGTGGAGTTAGTTTCAGAGGTATGCAAGCAATTTCAGATGAGTGAACGATTATATGATGTCACTATGTGTTATAGGAGGTCGACTGAAGAAATGAGAATGCTTCCTGAAGATACACCACATGTTTACTTATTTGATACTGAGTTAATACAAATCTTTGTGGAGAAGGCAAGGAGGTATATAATGCGTCTTTGTGCTGAATTTTATGAGAGAAACACACTTGTTTCGTGATAGAGCGGTCATGTCGTGCAAGACAAGCTAGTCCATTTTAGCTAATCTCTATGTTGATTTCGTTGGTGGAGTAGGTCCGTCTGTTGTGCCCCTTTATATCTCCGAGTGTCTAAATAAACACTATGGAGTTAAGGTTAGTGGTTCTTTGATTCATGTTTTGTAGGTTTTGGTTCACGTGATGTGGGTTATGGTATGTACGTTTTGGTCCATGTTGTGAAGGTTTTAGTCCACGTCATGTTAGGTAGGTTTTTGTCGGTTTTGTAGGTATGTTATGTAGGTTTTTGT
>JAKUCM010007439.1:0-20641 GCA_023374145.1 Lepidium sativum | reverse complement strand
ATGACTACACAATTAAAGAAGAGGCTGGGTGCAAAGAATGAAATTGAAAATTTTGATATACAACTAATTTCTCATCACCGTTTGTTTTGCATCTACCCAATGCAACTATAATACTACTAGCACAAAGTTAAATCTCCTTTCAACAACCTAAATCTAACAAACACAGGCTCAAGAGGCTAAACGTAGTACATAGTCAAGGATATACAGTCCCAGTCTACATGTCAAATCTCTGCTTACAATAACCACATCTTAAACAGATACCATATCCATATTACTCCACTTATTTGTTGACACGCTTATTAAATAAATCAGTAAACATTCTAGATAGTTTAAGTAACGTGCTTGTCTAAAGAAGTTAAGTAACACTAAGATATACGTACCTGCACAATGGTCTCGGCAGTCCATGGTACCGTCCAACGAGTACCGATGGCCTTCAACACTGCATCAGCAGCCTGTAATCCAATGAAATAATAAACTTTTTCAGATTTGCCTTGCATTGCTCCCATCACTCTCAGTAAAATGAGGGAAACCTTAAAAAGTAAACTAAAAGAGGGTATGATGAGATTCTGCTGCAGTCCTAACATTTAGAGGCTAGACTCTAGTCCGGCAGACTACAAGAAGACAAAAAGTTGTTCTTCTTCAGGTGTACAAGCATCCAATGATGTCAAGGGATAATTACCTTTTGAAGAGTTGTCTTCAAATCTTTTTTATCTGTAGATGGAGAATCTTGATCTGGCTTAATTAGTTCCTCAGGCACGAAAGGCTCCGGATTATCGGGAGCAGAATCCGCATTTCTAAAGCACAAAATCTTCCATTTCTGCAGAAAATAGCACCAAAGTTTAAAGCACTGGAGACAAAATATCGATTCTTCATCTGCAAAGCAGAAGTAAACGTTTAATCAATCATATGCTACTTCATCAAAACATTTATCCACTTGTTACATTAACAAGTCAGTTCTTTTCACTTAGCAATCGAGATAGCGACTTAACCGCAGAGTAACAGGAAAACCCCAAAATTTATAATTCAAACAAACCCTTAACAAAGCTATAAAACACCTTTTGTGTGAATAGACTGAATTCACAACTATTGTATTCTTATTCCAAATTTTGACCACAATTCAATGCAAAAACCTCTTGAGAAATTCAAACCTCCTGTCAAGTCAGAAAGTTTTATACTTGAATAAACAGAGTGAAGAAGAGATAGAAATGTACGTGCTTGGCGGATTTAGAAGGTGAAGCAGTTAAAGGTGAAATCTGAGTGAGAGCAGGAGAAAAGGCAGTTCGACAAGGAAGCCTAAACTTGGAACGTGAACTGGAGAGAGCTGGGCGATGGCAGAGGAGAGACGAAGAAGAGCAAGGAGAGGTCAACATGGGAATCTGAGTTTCGAAGTCCTGAAAACTGTGAATTAGAGATTACTCTTTAATTACATCAGAGAAATTGAAAACCCTAAAAATCTGAAAATTGGAGGATTTTGGGGATTTCGCGACCAGAAACAACCAATTTGTGGTCTTTCAGTTTGTTCTCACCAAATAAAAAGAAAGTAGTTGAATTTTCAACGTAGACAACACAAAAGATAAAAGCCGTCTCAAGACTCTAAACCGGTCCATAGATTAACAATATTGATGTTGAAGTTGCACTCTTTTAACCAGTTTCTCTTATAAGATCCAAATGCTTATCATCCAGAGTTATGTAACTTTTCTTAAATCGAATTTTGGTTAAAAAATATTGCAGAAATGAAGTTTTAAACACCTAACCAAATGCTCTAAACCTGGTTAAAGGGGCTGCAAGTTGATGGATAAATATGGACTGTTTGGACTTGGCAGTGATCATCACATTTTGACGACAAACTGACAAAGTGTGCCTTCATGGGGAATATTAATTGGATCCAGATTGGGCTTTGTTGGGCTTCTATTAGCTTGCTCGTTTTTTTCCTTTTTGGGACTAAATAGTAGAGCATGATTACTTGGTGAAAAATCTATTACCATAACACGAGTTAGATCAAGTCAAATGGTCAAATCAAAATCTGTCTTTCTGTCTCTGTGCTCCTCACATATCGCCATATCTTACTCTCCTCCTTTCTTTCTTGACTCCCAAGAAACACCACAATCTCCTTCCAAAAACAACAAAAAAATAAAATAAATAAATAAAACAAACCCTAGTTCTCTCTCTCTCAAGAACAAATTGATTATCTAATGTCTTCTTAATCCATCCTAATCTCCAGAACAGTTCTCTGCAACATTGAATTTGTTTCTCCTTTTCTCGGAAATTTTCAGAGATGGGAAGGAGAAATTCATGTTTTCATGAAACATATGTTTCGTTCTTCGTTCTTCTTTCCTTAATTTTTTATAAAAAAGCAATATGTCAGGAAGTTAGAAGCTTGGATAATCCAGCAGCTAATCGTCTCTATAACCAATTCGTCTTCGACAAAATATCTAATCTCACGGAAGTTTTTGAGGCTGACATTAAACGAGAACTCGGTTTTTGCATTACCAATGTGTTAGTTTAACAAAAGAAATATCTTTCTTCTTAGTTATTAGTTTCCAAACCCTAAAATAACTATGAAATGAAATGTTACTTTTCCTTGTGTTGCAGGAAAGAAGATTATAACGAAGCTTTTAATTTCTCTAAGAAGCCAGATTTCTTAAATGCCTGTGGTAAATCTACAAAAGGTAATTTATATACTGTCTGTTACATTAATACAAATCAGAAGAAAATACTAAGTAAGATTATACATTTGCAAAAATTATGGCTTGGGATCAGGGGACATGATGCAGAGAATATGTACGGCTGCAGAAGTGAGGATATACTTCAATGGATTATTAGGAGGTGCAAAGAGAGCTACTAATTACTTGAAACCGAATAAGAACTGCAATCTATCTTCGTGGATGTCAGGATGTGAACCTGGATGGGCTTGTCGCACTGCTAAAGACGTAAAAGTTGACCTCAAAGATGATAAGAATGTCCCTGAAAGAACTCAGCTATGTGGTCCTTGCTGTGCAGGTTTCTTCTGCCCTCGAGGCATTACTTGCATGATCCGTAAGTTACAAACATTCAAATATGTCGAGAATCGGTTTGTTGATCGATTTCTAATGTTGTTTCCTTACAATCATATGAAGCTTGTCCTTTGGGAGCATATTGTCCAGAAGCTAAGCTGAACAGAACAACAGGATTATGCGACCCGTAAGTCTTGTTTTCTCTCAGTTTTCTTAGTTTGAATTGAACATTTGATCAGATTAGTAGCAGGATTGTTGTTATACAGATATCATTACCAGCTTCCTTCTGGACAGCCAAATCATACTTGTGGTGGAGCTGATATTTGGGCTGATATTGTAAGTAGCGGTGAAGTTTTCTGTTCAGCTGGATCGTTTTGTCCTTCCACTATCGACAAGCTTCCTTGTACTAAAGGGTATAACTAATTATGAATGGTTTTAAATACTTTCTTTGGAGATTAATTTTTCTCTGATCAACTAGACTAATCTTTTGTTTGCTCCAGACATTACTGCAGAACAGGTTCTACGGCTCAACTTAGTGAGTGCTCTCTTCTGTCAGAACAACATTACTTACATACTACCGGAGACAAAAGGATGAAATGCAGTGAACTAAAGTTCTCTTTTGTCTGTTGAATTTACAGATTGTTTTAAGCTGGCAACGTGCAATCAAAGATCAACAAATCAGAATATCACAGCATACGGAATCATGCTATTTGTTAGTCATACTTGATCTCTCCTTTGTTTCATGTACCTGTTGGTATTTCAAATCATTTGAGCCTTGGTTTTTTCCTCTGTAGGCCGGGCTAGGTTTCTTGCTCATAATCTTATACAACTGCTCTGATCAAGTGCTTGCGACGAGAGAAAGAAGGCAGGCAAAATCCAGGGAAAAAGCAGTACAGAGTGTGCGTGAAGGGCAATCACGAGAGAAATGGAAATCTGCCAAAGATATTGCAAAGAAGCATGCAACCGATCTGCAACAATCATTTTCTCGAACATTTTCTAGGAGGAAATCTATGAAACAGCCAGATTTGATGAGAGGTCTAAGCCAGGCAAAACCTGGATCAGATGCTGCTTTACCACCAATGTCAGGAAGCAGCTCAGACACGACAAAGGGAAAGAAGAAAGAAAAGAACAAACTAACAGAGATGTTACAAGACATTGAACAAAACCCTGGAGATCATGAAGGCTTTAACCTTGAAATTGGGGATAAAAACATTAAAAAGAATGCTCCAAAAGGCAAGGCCTTGCATACCCACAGCCAGATGTTCAGGTACGCTTATGGCCAGATCGAAAAAGAAAAAATGATGCAGGAACAGAACAAGAACTTGACTTTCTCTGGAGTCATCAATATGGCTAATGATATTGAAATACGAAAGAGACCTACAATTGAAGTTGCTTTTAAAGACCTTACGATTACTCTAAAAGGGAAAAACAAACATCTCATGAGGTGTGTGACCGGGAAACTATCACCTGGACGTGTTTCTGCTGTAATGGGTCCTTCTGGAGCTGGGAAAACTACTTTCCTAACAGCTTTGACAGGCAAAGCACCAGGTTGCACCATGAGTGGAATGATTCTCGTAAATGGCAAGGTTGAATCAATTCAATCCTACAAAAAAATCATTGGTTTTGTGCCTCAAGATGACATAGTCCATGGAAACTTGACAGTGGAGGAGAATCTCTGGTTCAGTGCAAGATGCAGGTAAGCCACTTTTTTTGCTTATGAAGTTCAAGTTTTCAACATCTTATTCAACTGTCCATATAATCCATGGGTCACTACGTGCAGGCTTCCTGCGGATCTCCCAAAACCGGAAAAGGTTTTAGTTGTAGAAAGAGTCATTGAGGCACTAGGTCTGCAACACGTTCGAGACTCTCTTGTCGGGACTGTGGAAAAGAGAGGAATCTCGGGGGGTCAGAGGAAAAGAGTCAATGTGGGTCTTGAAATGGTCATGGAACCATCACTTCTGATATTAGATGAACCAACTTCAGGCCTTGATAGTTCATCTTCTCAGCTACTTCTCAGAGCTTTACGCCGTGAAGCTCTTGAAGGTGTAAACATCTGTATGGTGGTCCACCAACCCAGGTTCAATATATATACCCTCCCATTGACTAATACTAAACAGATGATTAGATCTTATTCTCACTCATCTTTCTCTCTTGCAGCTACACTCTGTTTCGTATGTTTGATGATCTAATACTTCTGGCAAAAGGTGGACTGATATGTTATCAAGGATCAGTAAAACAAGTTGAAGAATACTTCTCGGGCCTTGGGATTATCGTCCCTGAGCGTGTGAATCCTCCGGATTACTACATTGATATATTGGAAGGCATATTAAAGCCAAGCACAAGCTCAGGGGTTACCTACAAACAGCTTCCAGTTAGGTGGATGCTTCATAATGGGTATCAAGTTCCTATGGACATGCTTAAAACCATTGAAGGGATGGCTTCTGCTTCTGGTGAGAACTCTGCTCATGGAGGAAGCGCTCATGGGAGCGTTGTAGGAGATGACGGAACATCTTTTGCTGGAGAATTTTGGCAAGATGTCAAAGCAAATGTTGAAATCAAGAAAGATAATTTTCAGAGTAACTTTAGTAGTTCAGGTGATTTATCCAAAAGAGAAGTTCCTGGTGTGTTTCAGCAATACAAATACTTTTTAGGAAGGTAGGAATCTTACTAGCTAAATAAAGCAAGACCCAACAACAATCCACTCTTAAACTCAATATGTTCTTTGCAGGTTAGGTAAACAAAGACTGCGAGAAGCAAGGACACTAGCTGTAGATTACCTGATACTTTTACTTGCTGGTATCTGCTTAGGAACGCTTGCTAAAGTGAGCGATGAAACGTTTGGTGCCATGGGATATACATATACAGTCATCGCTGTTTGTAAGTAAAAACTTTTGAAGCTTCTCTGACAACAAATTTGCTTCTTTCTTCCATAACCCTTGCCAACTTTCTGGTCTTTCAGCTCTCTTGTGTAAGATTACGGCTCTGAGATCTTTTTCTTTGGATAAACTTCACTACTGGAGAGAAAGCCGAGCAGGAATAAACAGCCTAGCTTACTTCCTAGCAAAAGACACAGTTGATCACTTCAACACCATTGTCAAGCCACTTGTTTATCTCTCTATGTTCTACTTCTTCAACAATCCGAGATCAAGCGTTACAGACAATTATATTGTCCTAATCTGTCTTGTCTACTGTGTGACTGGCATAGCTTATGCCCTCGCCATACTTTTCGAACCTGGTCCAGCTCAGCTAGTAAGTTTCCAACCGATGATTGAGCCAGTACTGATGATAGAACCTGACTTAGACTAGATAGCTTTCACAAGTTGACACAAACACCTACTCTTTCTATTTGTCTTTGTGCAGTGGTCAGTGTTGCTTCCAGTGGTTCTGACTCTAATTGCCACCAGTACAAACGACAATAAAATCGTAGATTCTATCTCAGAGTTGTGCTACACAAGATGGGCGCTAGAAGCATTTGTGGTATCAAACGCCCAAAGGTTGTAAACTTGATTTATCCCTATTATTATAAACCATTGCAACACACATCTGTGCAGCCTTTAGACCATCTTGCTTACTCTTCCATATAATATTTCAGATATAAAGGAGTCTGGCTTATCACTCGTTGTGGATCACTTATGGAGAACGGATACAACATCAAGCACTTCCCTCGTTGCCTCATTTTCTTGACAATAACCGGTATCTTGAGTCGATGTGCAGCGTTCTTCTGTATGGTAACTTTCCAAAAGAAGTAGCTTTAACTTCCCGTAACCTCCTCCTTCTATACCTGCAAATCTTGGGAAAACTCAAAAATACCAATCTTTCTACCCTATATGCGTCTACTATACTCGAAGAGAATCAACAAGAAGACATATAGAGCAATCACAAAAAATTCATAAGAAAGAACAAACCATTTGCAGAAGATCATAGCTCAGTACGCTGTTCATAGTTAGTTCCATCATCAAAGTTAAAGATTTTCCTACCTATAATTTTCATGTTGTACGACTTTCTTTTGCTTTAGATATGTCATAGATCATCACTTGGTTCCTATCAGTCCCATTTTATTCACCAAGTATAAATGTAGAAGTGTACAGGAAACGCAATGAGAAAATCTTCAACAACTTTCCTTCCTTTCTTTGGCTCAAAATTAATAATATCGTAACTTTCTTTCCTCTCACCAGGTAGATATTCATAACTTAGGACAGCTGAAGAATTCAAGTTATTCTTATGCACTGGATATTAAAGGCGAGAATTAATGTTTTATCTCCAAACAAGATCACCCATGAATTATAGTGCTGGAACCCCTCTTATTTCTGCGTCTAGCAATGGGGATTGGATCAATTTTAAACCAGAAAGTTCTGTATCGTTCTGAATAAGTCCGAGCACACGCATTTGTTCCTGAAATATTAACAACCATACGAGCAATGGCTATGCATATCAGAATTACTACACTGATACTGAATTCAAAGCAAACGTTTCAGTAGCTTTTGCTTGCAAATATTCAAAAGAGAGGTACCTTTCGTCTAATCGAGCAAAATTTGCAGCCAGATTCAGATTGAGGTAGAAGCTGATTTACAATAAGCCTGTGGACTGGCACATTTTCTTTTCTTAAAGATGCATGTAACCTTGAAGACTCGTTCATTGCCATAACCTAAAGACAAAGATAATAACCAAGTGAATATGTATCCAAATAAAACCCAAGATCTCAATAAGGTGACCCAACTTCTACTCAAAATTTTATTTAAGGGCGTTGAAGAAGATCATATACATGCTAAGCATTCTTCTTAAATTGAACTAAAGATCCTTAGGAACAAGTTAAAGAATAGTGTTACCGTTGGGATGGTTACAATGACAAACTCGGTAGTGTTCGCATCACGGAAAACATTTCGAATTTTTTCCATTCTCTCTTTCAGTTGGTCTAACTCGGTAGGCTGTTAAAACAATGAATGTTCAGAATCGAAGAGAAAGTGAAGGGGAAGTAACAGACTAACACCAACGGTATAAGTGAAAAGACCTATACTTACAGGTTCTTGGTTTTGTATCTCTTTTTTGCGAAATACCAAAGTAAAGGCTGAAGCTGCTGCAGTGATCTTCTTCTTGAGCTAAATAATTGAATTCATCCATTCAGATCCAAGTGCGCTGAACATATCAATATTGTAAGAGTACTACAACCGAAGGGTAGATTCCATCCTCAGACCTTTGTTATTTTTCCAATGGATGAATCATAAAAGTCTGGGAGGGAAAGAAGCCGCAGTGTATGTCCCTGCAGAAATGATTTGAAATCAATTACAGTTAAAAAAGTCATCACACTCTAGGAGCAGTAAGATATTAGAGGAACTGTACTAACCGTGGGAGCAGTATCAAAAACTATACGAGTAACCTACTGTATTCTGGTGACCCCATGAATTGAAGAACCTGGAATGAGATCTCTACATTAGTAATTTACATCAAAAATCTTCTCTTTTCATAGGGAATTCTAGGAGGGAACATACGTGCCTTTGAAATAGCTGCTAGTTCGTCAATACCAGGCGAGGCAGCGTTGAGCATATCTTCAAGATTTAAGTCTCCTAACTGCCAAAAATGAATAGCACATCAGAGACATTTGTGAATGTTTCCAATCATTATGGAAGCTTAGAAATATAACAATAGAGAAAAGAACATGAACCTCGCCAGCAAACATTCCGAGTCCCATGATATCCATCATATCCTTAACCTTTTATCGCTTGTCTGACTTTTAGTTTCTTCCTTCATTCTCTCGGGTGTTATTTGTTTCAACATGAGAATAAAACTCAGCAACCAATGCCAGGTATAAGGGAATGTGCAGAGATACTGAGTATCTTAATCACCTCAAGAGCAAGAAGTGGAGAATCAACACCTTGAACGGGATTACGGACTCCTCCGGACAAGTCCTGGATGCGAAATCAAGAGATTAGATGCTTGAAAACACTCTTCCCAAATGTAACTACTGAGAGCCAAATCAGAAGTCTGATACCTGGGAAAAAGAATCGCTCAAGGAATGAGCAGGGTCAGTGGAAACCATAATGGTTGGATGACCATGGCTAGCAAACTTAACCGCAAGAGAAGCAGCACCGCTCGTTTTTCCTACACCTCCTTTACCACCCAGAAGGTAATACTTTCGCTGATTTGTAGATACCATCTCATTAAAATGAGAAGATCCTTCAGAAAGAGTAGCTAATGATCTCTCTACATAAACGAACGAGAAAACCAAATATCAAATGACAAAAATTTTACATGCAGTTTCAACAGAATCCATATATAATCGCAGTTCGGCAGGCTACAGAGCAAAGTGAACATATACCTTGAAATGCAATATGTGATCCATACAAATTCAACATGTTCCAAACAATCAACCCTTCACTAATCAGTTAAAGAAAGTTTTCATCTTACAACTTTACATAGAATCTACAGTTATAATAATCACTCCCTGTACTCCAAGAAGACACAGAGATAGCATATTTGCAGCTAATGAAGTTCCCAAGTCAGCAAGAGTTCTAACAATAGCAATTCTAGCAATTAAGAATCAAGTGCAAAACTCAAACCAAAATTGGATCTGAAACCATGTCAATTCTGCGCTTATGATTTAAGCTAAACAACTGGGAAGAGACGAGACAGTGATGGAAAATGTAGTCTAAAGTTAAAAGTTTTTTCCAGAGAGAGGAAAGGGGTCAAAAGGGCAACCTCGAAAGAATGTTCCGGAGATTCTTTCACCGTGAATATGAACGTTAAGTGAATTGAGACCCAGAGTCCCTACGACCCGATGCAGAGAGATTGAACTACTAGTTCGCGAAACACGATTCAGAAGAAGAGTCGCCGCCATCGAAAATTTTAAAAGGAGAAAAAAAGGAAGAAATTTTGCCGGGGAACGGAGGAAACCAAAAACTCATACCGGAAACGACGACGGAGGAGGGGTTTTAGGCATTTTCGAATGAGTTCTTAAATTTAAAATATTATAAAACAATTAAAATAATATTATTTTTAAAAAGTTATGGAATTCTTAAATTAAATTTTCGAACGTCTCAAGATACTACATTTTTAATTTAAAATTAAAATAAAAAATAAATTAAAATAAAAAATAATAATATTTTAATTCTAAAAATCTTAATATAAGCATTTTTGTTGCAAATGAATCTTAATCTAGTGGTATGCGGTAAGTCCACATCAGGCAGCTCATTGAATCTCCGTGCCTACATTATATAGGAATTTGGCTATTGGACCGGTCAATTATGACCCAATATAATTTATCGTTGACAAAAAAAAAAAAAAAAAAGCATCTTCTTATTGGACATGCTCTTCGACTTTAGACTTTACGAAATTACTTTTTTTTGTTTGGAGTAAATCGACCAACTTTGTTTTTTTTCTCCTTTTCTTTCAACTTAACTCATCTTATAACCGATGTTGGTGTACATAAATAGTTCATAAAAATAATTTTTTTAAAAAATCTAATATTACAAATCAAAAAATCCATTTTTAGTTTTGTAATTTAAAATTTTATAAAAAAAATGGAAAAGACTTTGAAGCTAAGACGAGCTCCATCAATGATATTTTAACCAAATTTTTTTTTTGTCAACGAATTATATTGGAGCACAACTGGCCGACCTAATAGCCAAATTTCTACATAACATAGGCACGGGACTCGATCCCGGGTTATGTAAATGTGCTGCTTTAAGTGGACTTATCGCCTGCCACTAGGCTATATGCTATTTGCATCTTTTAACCAAATTCTTAAAACTAAAATAATCTAAAGTAATTTATAACAACTAAAAATAATAATATTTTAAGAAACAGATAAAATGGTTGCAAATAGCTCTTAGTCTAGTGGTCGACGGTAAGTCCACTTAAAACAGCTCATTTGCACAACCAGGGATCGAGTCCCCTCGCTTACATTATGTAGCTAAATTCCTACATATAGACGGAGGAACTCGATTCTTAATTGTGCAAATGACTTGTCTTAAGTGGAATTACCACCGACCACTAGGCTAAAATCATTTGCATGATTTTTTTTGTTAAAAAACTTTTACAAAATTTAAGAATCTCTATTTTACACATAAAAAATGTAATTGGATATTAATTTTTTAGCTTAAAATAATAACTAAAATTTTAACACTTTATTTTAAAAAAATTCAACAAGTCTCTTCATGAATCTTTTTGGTATAAGCAATAAATGTTGGCCAACTCCCGAAATTTACAACCATCTTCAACACTTTAACACTCAAAAACTATTTTCTAAAATCTTGAGTAAGTGAAAAAAATATTATTCATAGAATAGCTTCAAACTTTTGAACAGGAAATAAGCTACGTCCGTTCCCAAACTGACTCTATCAAAAACATCAACAAAATAGTATCTCCTACTTCATTGAGAAACGTTGTGATGAGTCTTCAACGTTCATAGCCTGATCCTTGTCGATTTCATATAAATGATTATAAATCTTAAAAAATAATAATTGATCTTTGAGTAACAAGGGTTATCTTAATGTTAATGTGTTACTCATTAGCTAATGATATAAGAATAAAGATTGTTTTTTACTCTTCTCTCCTCACGCTTCAACAAATATAAACGCACAAAAACCTTAAGGATAATTATAAAAACAAAAAGAAATTGCTTCTTTTATAGATTATAGAAAAAAGGAGCACTACCCACAACTCTCTCTCCCTCTCTTTGTCAGTAACGGTTAAGAGCATCAGGCTGAAAAAAACATTTCGTCTTCCTTCACCAAACCCTCACGAAATATCTATCTTCTTCATCTTGAAGCCAAAGGCAATGTCACATTCTTCTTCTTCCATTAACCTCCTTCATTACCATTACCTTCCTCCTGACTTTAACCAATCCCTCCGGTTCTGTCTCTCTGCTCAATCTTCTTCTCGCTGGTCCAATACTCCTGACGACTACTGCTCAATCTCAGCTATGCCAACCACAACTCTCCCTGCCTCCATCTCTCCCTTCAATGTCCCTCATAGTGTTGTCAGTTCTACAATCTTTTTCTATTCCATGCTTAATTTGTTCCAATCTTTCATGTGTAATAATCAATGAATTCTTTGCATACAACCGTCATAATTCTCTTATATATAACCAGTGTATGTATGTATGAAGTGATCGTAGCATTCATTCACATTGATCTTATCAGTTAATTCTACGTAATTCTATTGTTGTGTGAATTGTCTATGTTTTAAACAAGTTTTGTACTCATTTCCATATTAATTTTTTGTTGTGAATATAGAGGACAAAAAAGCCAAATGGGCAGCAGAAAAAGGAAGAAATGGAGAAAGAGGTATGGGAATCCATTGAAATAGCTTACCTCTATATGTTTATGTCTACACAAATTCATTAAGGGGTGTTGTTATATATCTACTTATAGATCAAGGTATAATAATTATCCGTTTGTTTTCCATTCAAAACAACTAATTCATTCAATTTTCGTACGGATATTATCATCTAAAATAAGGTATATTTTTTGTAGTCCAATCAAGTTTCTTGTTCAACTTTGTCTTTGATATTGTTTTTGTTTTGTTTTAGAAATGCAAATATGGTAGATTATCTCCCATGCATAGTATCATCATTGACAAGTGTATTGATGTTATGATAATTATAATACCTAAAAAAGTGTATTAATGAAGAAGAAAATAATTAGGTATGGATGTTAAGAGAGATGCTAGATCAAGAAGAGAAAACACGAGAGATATTAGAGCAAGTTCAGAAACACCAACTTCCTTCTTCCTCTTCTTCTATTTCTCTTCCTGCTTCTCTCCCTCCCAAGGTACTTATTTATTTATCTATTTATTTATTAAAAGTTAAAATATATTAAACATTTTTCGTGTGGTGGAGGCAAGCAAAGTTTCCAAGTTTTGATAGAGTAAAAAAGCAGAAAAACTTTGATACATATTGATAATTACATCATACATATATATTCTTGGTAACGTTGCTTTTAAACCAAGACTTAGCTCATCCAAAAACGACATTACTTTAATATCACATGATGTAAATTAAACAAAATTGTTAGATCTCCTTGCTGGACAAAAGGCATAATAATAAACAAACTACATTTGTTTTGTTTTCTTCTGTTGATAAAGACAAAATATACATTTGTTGTGAAATATATATAGGCTCACAGCATTTTATTAATCCCTAATTAAAATAATTAAACAAGTTAATTACATTGGTGACTGTTTATAGTCAAGTAACTTTAAATATCTACCACCTTTTTTGATTGGAGTTTGACTTCAAATAATCTTATAATTTTGCGTAATAAATTTTGGATTAGAGGGAATTTGAGTTATGGATCTAGTGTTATAGATTTTTTTAATAAAAAAACATATTATTATCAAATGCAGATGAAGGAATTAATAACGGAATTATCAATAGTGGAAGGTGAAATCTCAAGACTAGAGATTCAAATAAGCCATCTTCAAATAAATCTAAAGCAAGAGCAAGACGAAACTTTAAGACAAGCATCAACAAGTTCATCAAGGCGAGCATGGCAAACTAGTGATAGTTACAATAATGACCAAATAATCTCTCATCAAGCTCCGATATTACCAGAATACCCTAAGTTCCCACCTTCAATCCCTATGGTTAACAAAGGCATAATGAAGAATGAAAACAACAACACCAAATCATCTACTAGTTATCATCATCAAGAGAATCCAGCATTTGGGACAAAGACATTGAATTTCATTAACAAAGCTATTAAAGAAGATTACGCAAGTGAAAGCTTCCACAAGTCTAATGAGAAAGTTAGAATTGTCGAGAAGGAAAATAGTCGATCGGTCCAACATGAACATAAGTTGCAAGAGAATGCGAATATGAAGAAGATTAGATCAATCAAATCTCCTTCTCCTCTACGTGAACCTAGATACTCTTCTCCTAATAAGGTCAGATTGATATTCATTTATGTTTTTATCTAACATTGATCATTTGCTTAGTTCGATATTAGTCTTATGTTTAAGGATTTGTTTGCAGGCTACTAAGGATCGTGTAGGACGTGATTCATCATTAGACCTCCCACCAAAATCTCTATCAAACACAATTTTGATGGAAGATGGACAAAACATACAAAAGTGGCACCCAAACAAGCTTTCTGAGAATATAATGAAGTGTCTCAATTTCATCTATGTTCGTCTCCTTAGAACCACAAGAGTTATGGAGCTAGAGAAATCGGGACCCATCTCGAGATCTACTAATTTCTCTCAAGGCTCAAGAAGCTTTAGAGTCGACAATGCAAGCTCAAGCTTGTCTAAATCCATGAATATTGTGTCTTATAAGGAATCAAGACAACAAGATCCATATGGAATATTTGATGTAGAATCATCTTTGGCTAGAGACATCGGTCCTTACAAAAACCTTGTTATCTTCACTTCAAGTTCTATGGATTCTAAGTCCATTTCAAGCTCTAGCTCGGTTTCTCTAATCCGGAAACTCAGGTAAGTTTCAGGATAATCTTGTAAGCATACATGTTTTTTAACTTACTTAGCTATATATTGTTGTGATAAATGTAGGATATTGATGAACAATCTTGAGACCGTAGATCTTAGAGTGTTAAGTCATCAACAAAAGCTGGCGTTTTGGGTCAACATGTTCAATGCTTGTGTTATGCATGTATATATACTCAACCTCTTCAATATTTATATTGATTCTGTATACAAAAATTAAATTTTTTTTGTTATTCATTACTTTTATGTATGACCAGGGATATCTTCAGCATGGAGTTCCAAAATCAGCTGAGAAATTGCAATCTCTTGTTTACAATAAGGTATGCTTTACGTTATCAATTATTCTAAATTTAACATGTAAATATAATAATGAAATATATTCATTTTCAATGTCATTTTATAATGAATTATAGGCTACAATCAATGTTGGAGGCAAAAACATAAGTGCTCATACTATAGAGCATTGTATTCTAAGGAACCCTGTAACTTCTAATATGACACAGGTTTATATTTCTACTACCCTTTCAATACTGTTCTTCAAATATATCTGATTTAATTCTAATTTTTCGCATATAATCATAGGATCGACATGAAGAAATGATCATTCGTAAACTATATGGCTTAGACGCAACAGATCCTAACATCACATTTGCTCTCTCTTGCGGAACTCGATTTTCTCCTTCGGTAAGTTTTAGTTAATATATTGTTTAATGAAGGATTTTCAACAACAACAAAATCTCTAGTAAAACCCACAACAAAAATAAATTACAATGTAACATTTATGCAAAATTTTAAAAAGTTTATACAGTCTCATTAGACTTTCGTAATTTTATAAATTTGATAATGATGATGGATACTTATAGTGTGTATTATTTTATGCCTCGTATTATTGATTTTTATTTTTTTAGAAGTTAAAATTTCGAAAAATAGAGAGTTTGAAGTTTCTTGAACAAATTGTTCTTTTGAACAATAATCTCTATGTTATGCGTATGGTTAAATTTTATTATTATGGATAATATAAGGTGAGGGTATATACCGGAGAAGGAGTGACAACGGAGTTAGAGAAATCAAAGCTGGAATATCTACAAGCTTCGGTGGTGGTTACGACGGCTAAACGTATAAGCTTACCGGAGCTACTCGTGAAACACGCCACCGATTTAGTGGCGGATGACGACGGAGGAGGTACCGGAGAGATGGGATCTCTGGTGAAATGGGTTTGCAACCAATTACCAACCTCTTTATCATTAAGAAAATCAATGGTTGATTGTTTTAAAAATCAAAACCCTAAAGCTTCTTCTTCTTCTCCGGTTGTTGAGAAGATCTCTTATGACTTTGAGTTTCAATATCTTTTAGCAATTTAGGGTACACATTTTTTTATTCGTTACTTGTGAAAAGAGTATTGTGTGTTCATATAAAAACTATCAAAGTTTGTATCTTTATTATCAATACGAATGATTGTTATACTAATATGCATATCTTTTTTTAGATTTATTGTATATTTTTGATCATGAAGAGTAATTAGTTACCTTACATTTTATGATCATTTAAGTTGTGAGACTAATATTAATCAAACCATGACAATTTAAAATCTTTTGGCTAAAACAAATATAAAACAATGGTTTTGGATTATTTTATAACAATACTATAAATCAAATAAATTAATCGATCCTTGACCACGGATTTTCATGTTTCATTGTCCAAAATAATATAGTATATATTAGGTTGCTTTGTTGACCAGTCTCCAAATTATGTCGATAATCATTTGAATAAAAACCATATAAATATAGGCATGCATGTAATATATCAGAGCTCGAGTTTAAGTACAAATTTTTTTTATTAAAAAGTTCACAAGAAAAAAAATATGTATACAGGAGAACCAGAGTTTTTCATTACCAAAAGAAAAGAATTCGAGTTTTTTTTCCTGATCATTTCAATTGTTTTATGTTTTCTAAGAAAAACAATAATAGTCGAGGACAGGTGGCTCACTGATTTAGTTACTTTACAAATTTTTAAAACATAAAGGATCGAACCTCCTATCTACAATAATAACAAAAAATACATTTGATAAACAAACAGAAAATCATTAATGGCAACAGCAACACGTATCATGTGTTGATATATGAACAAATACGAAGCGAAAAGGGTTTTGTAAGTTCAAACAAAACGGCGGCCGAATTTAAGTTAGCGACCTAAATAGAAAATTCATCCCTAACCAATGAGAAACTTTCAGCTTTTGACATGTTATCCAATACTTCCTCTGTTTTTAATTTTATTTAATTTTAATGTAACTTTTTTTTCTCAATTCAAGATCTCACTTTCTTCCCATGTGTCTCTATTATCTTAGATTCAATAATCAGATTTGAATTTGTATAAGTGATGACATAACAATGATACTAATATATCACTAAAATTATATTTCGTTGAATCGTTATTATATTTTATAGTAATAGATAAGATCTTCTAACTAACCTACATTTATCTTATCCATCTTTATATATATTAAAACGATATATTTTTATTTTGATTGTGTTATGATAAAACTAACACAAAATTCATGATTATCCTTAATAATAAGATTAAATGAATTTTGTTACAAATATATATATATATATATATATATATATATATATATATATATATATATTCAAAACTAATAAAATTTAAATATATAAACAATTCTGAAAAAGTTAAAATCTAATCAAAATATATCGGTTACAATTCAATTATTGATTTGGTTTGGGTTTCAATTTATATTCAATTTTCCGGATATATAGATTTAGGACATACTCTAGTATTTTGTCGGATTCGGTTCATCTAATTTGGTATTTTGGTTATTTTAATTTCAAATTTATTCTGATATTTATAAATTTTGGATATGGTTCGGTTTGATATAGGTATAGATATCGAGTTTGGGATTCGGGTTCAGGATTATATAGAAGTATTCAAAAAAAATTGAAAATAACTGAAAAACTCTAAAAACTAAAATTTGGCTCTTTATTTGGTTCCGGTTTGGTTTTCGAGTACATAAATTTACAATCTATTTAGATATTTTGTTAGGTTCAATTCCTTTAATTTGGATCAATTTTAGTTCAGGTTTTGTGCATATAAAGCAACATCTCAAAACAATATTTCAAAATATCAACACGGGTCTAACAACGTAAATATAAATACAATTTCAAGGATAATTAAAATAATCAAATCTCACGTTATAATCCGACTATAATCTTAGTTTTATGATATAATTGAAACCAAGATTGAATATAACTAAGTTAATTTTAAAGTGTCACTTAATTTTTATGTAATATTGTTTAAAAGAATAGGATGACGTGGACTTTAAATCGAGTATTGGTAATCTAATTCAAAAGTTGAAAAAAATGAAGCAAAAATTTTGGTTTATATAGTTGTGCTCAGTCAAATTGACTAGCAATGGTTTTCGTGGCTCTACCGAGCAAAAAAAATTAAAGCCTCAAAATTAGATGAATTGTGAATTCGATCGGTTTCCTTTACATATATATATATAATATTAAAACAACTTTTTTTTAGAAAGTATTTTTAGTCATGAAAAACTAAAAATTTACAGTCAAAATTTATAAATTTTTATAAAACAAAATCATATAGCAGTAAAAGTTTATAGCTAAAATACATACAATAAAAAATTATAATTAAAATATTTACTGAAAAAGTTTTATAACCAAAAAGTCTACAATATTTATACTAATAAAAGCAAGGTTTTGAGATCTTTTAATCCATCTAACTCATCATTCTCAAACTCCTATCTTTTTGCCACATCACTTATATCTTCTTGCCACATCAGCTTTTGTTTTAATTTTTTTTAATTTTTAATAAAAAAATCAAAAGACAATTATTATTTACTTAATCGCATTACTTACTATAATGTGGAAATTCAAAGGTCTCACATCAAATTAAGTTATATTATGTTGTAATCTATACTAAACCAATATATTGATTAGAAGTATAATATATCGTATTGTATGGCCAAAATTATTATAAGAGTTATCTAAATTACCAAACAAAAAAGAATATGATTCTTTTAAAAAATATGAAAAAAATATTTTTCTACTTAATAAACTATCCACAATCTGAATACCAATTAAAAATGACCAAACTGATAAATAATATTTTACGTAGTAAAACCTAAACTTACATATTATTTAAGAATAATCAAACTAACTAACTTATCAAAATACTGAAATTTAGTGGTCAAGAAAAAAAAAACTATTTTATTATAAATGACTCAACTTATATATAATACTACTTAGATTTGATGTTCTAGCAAAATAAATTTTTTTAAAGGATTGGTAGACGTAGTAGCGGTTACTAATTTCAAGTGCTGTTTTTTTTCAATTAGGTACTAATAATCTGTTTAATGACTAACAAAAAGCAGTCACTTCAGCTAAAAATATAAATTAGAAAAAAATAGAAATAAACTATGTAAAATATAGAATAGAAAAAAATACAATATTTTCTACATCGATTTAAATTTATAAGTGTAGACATCTATCTACATGTCAGGAAATAAATAGTTCAATGGATGTATATTCAATTGCATCTCAAAAACACACCTACACCTTCCATACAAATAATAACCAAATTTTGTTACTTTTTTACCCAAGGAGATGATAACAATGAAACACTAAAAACTAAAACTCCTGAAAGTTTAAAACACATTATTGGCCAAACTTTCAAATTCTATATCAAAGTGTCAATGTACAACTTCCTAGCTTCACGTCAAACTTTCACTGTCTCCCGTATTTTTCCGAACGACGTTGGCTTGAACGACGAGACGTCCAGAATAAACAACCTCATATCTGCTGACTGTGCAATTCTTTTCAAGGCTCGGAACACACATCCAAACAAATTATCCGATGAAGACGTGAAGCACGAGAAGCGCCCCCATCTAGACAACTAAACCAGCTTATTCATCTCACATTACAAGTTGTTTCTTTGATTTAATTTAAAATCATTCTCAATGTTACAAATTTTTTCAATTTCATGTCCCTCCATACTACTCATAAGTTCCATGTTATTTCCCCTTTTTTGGTTTAACATTGCACTACTACGAGATCACCTTTCTATAAAATTACTTCCACTCAATATTCATTACTATCAAAATGTTGTATTTTGTTAAATACGCATACGTTAATAAAGTCATCCAAAGTTTATTGAATCTATCATGACATAAGCCTGCAAATGGCTTCATTAATCCAAGGTGTAGATAATGTGTTGATAAAGAGATTGCATGAAACAAAAGAATTTATTGTAAGGTAAGATGAACTATATTTATCTTTTTTTCTTTTACATATTTGAAAAACCTAATTTGAATATGAACCGAGTCAAAGAAAAAAGTTAAATAGGTTTCTTTAAAATAAAATTTCTTTCGAATAAACAATTTTCATAATACATTATATAATCAATTAGCTTATATAGCATAATTTAGTTATTATATATTTGGAAAAAATACTAAAATTTAACCATTTATTATATATCTAGATTTTGTCATTCATAAATCAAAACCCTCTAATTACCTGAAATTGAATCTTCTTCTTTGTCCAATTCTTCATCTCTTTTTATTAACTAAGTCCATTTCGATTTTGTTAAAATAAATCTTTGAAAATAAAGGTTTTGTTTTACATTTTAAATATATTCATGGACCAAAGACTATATAATATGTAACTTAATCTTCGTTATTCGAATTCGAAAGACTTTTGAATGTCCATATTAGACGTCGGTTGATTTACAGTGATGAAGTTGTTTAATCTTCTATTGAAACCATATATATTCACCACTTTTGAATGTCCATAGTTACTTTTTATTTTTATTTTTTTCTACCATCCAAAATAATTGGGTTGAATATCTTATATACATGTCATTTTTCTGTTTAGTCACTCCAACTAATAATTCTGATATCTAGAATTTGTTCCCTTTCTCTTAATTTAGACAAACTATAAAAGGATTTGAGGTTATTGTATCTTATCGATCTAATTATTCGAAAAGAATAACATCTTATGCAATTTGGATATTTTAATGACATAATTTTATAAATAAATACTACTTCATAAGAGTTATATTCTTAAATTGTTCTTCAGATAATATTATAAGTATAGTTTTCAAATAATTTCACACATGTATTTTTGATCTTTAAATAATAAATAAAACCAGACCAGAATTCTGATTGAAGTCTCTCTCTC